>JADDOH010017528.1:0-39917 GCA_016648135.1 Agrypnia vestita
CTGACGAATTCGAAAAAATATTATAATTGTGTTCTATAACGCCACTCTGGGACAGGCGTAGCCTAGTAGAGTGGCATAATCCACAAATTAAACAAAACAAAAAAAATGTGTAATTTATCTTATGTTTTATTGTTAAATTAGTATTAAGTACCTTTATTTGTAAACAAGGATTTTTTTAAAATAAATAAACATAAACTAACATAACCTAACCTAACCAAACCTAAGGTAACCTAACCTAACCTATGCTAAGATTACGAGTATGCGTGAATGTATTAATTTACAAAAATACTTAGATGCGTTAGTGGACTGGACTGAGGAGAACAATCTGCATTTTAATATAAAAAAAGTGCTCATGTCTTACTTATAGTCGTTCAGTAACACCAATAAAGCTTGATTATACGATCAATAAAGAAAAAACTTCACGCGTTGCTGAGATCAAGGATCTCGGTATTGTCTTTGATGCCAGACTGACTTCCTCAATTCACATAAACCAACTAGTTACAATGTGTTATAAGCTTTTAGGTTTCGTAACACACATATCAAAAGGATTTTCCAATGAGAAGTGCATCGAGCAAATGTACAATTCTATCATTCGCTCAAAATTGGAATATGGAATGGAGTGTGGAGCCCACATCAAAGGAAATACATCGACATGATTGAGCAGATTCAAAAGAAATTCTTGCGCTACTTATACATGCGCAGACAGGAGGGCCTAGTCATGTTAGGGATTACAATTTTAAGAAATAAAATTGATGCCCCGAACCTGCTAGAGAATTATGCCCTGTTTGTACCAAACCATGTCATGTCCCAAAATCCAAAATGCAGAACGGATATAATGAATAAACACACCAGAACGCGTAGTGTGCAGCTCCTAAATGAACTGAGCGATCATGTCGATGTATTTAACGATAGCATTGAATGCATCAAGCAGCGGATCGCCTCCATTTTGGTCCAAGATATACTTGCATTGTAAATGGAGCAATCTGTAATGCAAAAAAAAAAACATAACCTAATTGTATGCACTATCATTCCGCATTGGGTACTGGCGCAGTATATTATGGAACCATCAAATTTGCGTAGATCAGTACAAAACATACACGATTATTGCGTACTGCCGATGTATAGATTGGAAGACGGTAGTGAGAAGTATTCCGAAATATACATACCATTGCGTACTAGCCTTGTATAGAATGGAAAGACGCAGTCTCAGCAAAAAATGAAGGTTCTTACACATAAATTGATATTTTAAGATGTATTCAACTTCTAATGACGTTGACATCTATTGAAGGCTGCACCTAAACATCTCATACAAGGAGTGTGCACTATATATGATTGTACATCGCTGTGAATCCAAAACAGTTATGTGAAAAAAGGTTATTGAATTTTTTTGTGGGAAATTTTATAATCTACAATTTGGCGATAAACATTTTCGCCGTAAAACTTACCGTTAACGAGATATTTACACAAAAACGTATATTTTAATCTTCGACCCTCGTAAAAGTATAGCACAACTCGAATCGATGGGAACATTTGATATACTTATACCTAATAATTTTATCGAGGTCCATGCCAAAAATTCAGCTTTCCTGGAATTATTCCTAGGTTTGGCCTTTTTTTGGTCTAATTTGACTGGCCAATTTTATGCCATGGTGCAGTGGTTTGACAACGTTTGACACACGGTTGTGTAGTCTAGTCATGTGACTGAATTCGAGTGACTAACTACACACAGTTTTTAGATGCAATAAAGATCACCTCGGGGGTAACTAGCCAACTAACCATCACGCCTTTTCCAAACAGAATATAAATCTAAATATTGCACAATTTTTTTGAAACTTCGTTTCAATATTTTACTTTATACTGTAGTTTCATAAATAATCACAAAAAAGTCGAAAATATTAAAGGTTTTTGTAGAAATGCACATACGATATTATACTTCGTAAAAGACGCGACGTAAAATATCGTATAAATGACTTACAACATTTTACTTCGGAAAAGACGTAACGTAAAATAACGTAAGTGTTACATACGATAATTTTCTTATGTTATTTTCTCACGCATATAATCGTAAGTGTTACATACGATAATTTTCTTATGTTATTTTCTCACGCATATTATCGTAAGTGTTACATACGATAGTATACTTCGTAAAAAATATGTGATTGTTTGAGATACGATAAAATACGTCCGAAAAAAACGTTATTTATTGCAAAATATTTTTCTTTCTTTCTTGGAAATAAAGATATAATTAAATACATATGAAATACACAAAAAACTAAAAATCGTCGATTTGTGGGTTACGATATTGTACGTAGAAGCCGTCGATATGAAGAGTTTCTGTTCAAAAGAAGCTATTTCCTAATTTACATTAATAAGCATTATTTATTTATATTTACTTGTGAAAGTACGTCAAAACATGTAGAAAATTATTTATTTTCTTATTGAATGAAGATTTCACAAGCATTGCAAAAGAATTTGTAAAAAATGTTTTTTTCGTAGTTGAAATAGTTCGTTTTGAACAGACACTCCTAATTTTCGAGATCGTTCGTTAGTTAATAAGAATCCTTGACACACAGGTAGGTACTATATAAAAGGAGACTTTTAAAAAAGGTGGATTTCTTCAACTCCGACTCTAACTCGGTACGCTGGATTGACAAGAGAAGATAATATAATAGATTTGTAGATTTTTTATTGCTGACAGTTGAATGGATTGAATTTGTCACTGATAGAACACTGTCATTTCAAACGTAAATTGCGAATTATCTAAATAAGTTACGATTCCTGAATGAAATCATTAAATTGGATTACTTTATCTATTCAATAAAATGATTCTGATTGATTTACATACGACAATTAATCTCGAAATGATCGTTATAAAAAATAGAGATGTGCACACTGAATACGAATATACAGGGTGTAACAGAGCTAGTCCACAACACTAAATATATCTGACTTATTTTTTACAAAACGTTGAACTATCATAACAACAAAAATGTTCTCAGGTATTCTGCCGTGTATATTTTTTTATTTTTTTTATTAAAATTTATTTGGTAAATGTACAAACTTAAGAGTATTCAATATAATTTAATTAATACACATTTATATTACATGCTTACCCACTTTTAAATGAGAATTTATTCTCGTGTTTAAAAGTGGGGGCATTGTCATACATGTATATATCTATTATTAATGAAATCGTTAGTGTAAGACATTAGATTAAATAGGTAAGATATATAAAAAGAAACATTAGATTAAGTTATAAAAATTAAGACATTAAATTAAGTAAGTAAGATATAAACAATACAAGAATACAAAAATGTGAGACATTAGAATAAGAAAATAAGGTATACACAAGGATACAATAAATTAGGATACAATAAGTTATAAAAATTAATAATTAAGAAGGTATTGTAATAACATTTAAAAGTATATATAGATTGTTTTTGATAAGATTTTTTCATCGCATTATTGTGATGGTTTTTTGTAGAAGATTTTTCAATTTAGTTTTGAATTTTCTATAATTTTTTTCCGTCTTCATTTCATTGGGAAGAGCATTAAAGAATGATACTCCTTGATAAGAGAAATAGTGTTGGGCTGTGCTAATATTACATTTACGTATCAAAATATTTCCAGATGGTTTCGGTCTATTACTAAAACATCCAAATGTTCTATTATTGATAAACATTTTGTGAATTTGAAGTATTGCAAATTTTTTATAGATTTGATTAATATTTGGGACGTTAAAAATGTTGAAAAGTTCCCTTGTTGGGAATATTGAGGGTTTCCTCAAAATCACTTTGATAATTACTCTCTGAACTATTTCCACTGGTAGTATATTAAACTTAAAGGTTCCACCCCAGCCAACTATACCATACTGTAGTATGGACTGGGCATGTGTGACCTTACTGGCCGACGTTTCGGATCCCATTGCAGGGTCCATCATCAGGGCTGATGTGGTGAATATGAGTAGGTTAAGAAGTCAGGGTGTTTCCTAGTATGTGTTAGGCTAAGTACTGGCTTGTAGTACCGTGTCGAAAGCATAGTGTGCATGTCTTAATGTAGTGTGTGGTGATACCGTGTCGGAGACGGGTGTTGTCAAGAATTTTTGTGGCGTTATGTCACTGTTCCATCAATTGATTCTGCAGCGCCGGATACCACAACGTTTTTAATTTAAGATCGTCATTCCTATTAAAATTCCCGGGTAAAATTCACATTTTTTTTAATGCCTCCATGAACTCGTGGGCTTTACAAAGATTTTCGGCTCTAATGCAAAATGATGGCACGTATCTAGAAAGTGCTCTGCTAATGTCGATTCTCCAGGAGACGTCTCGTTTTTTTTTTTATTCTTCGTCTATTAAGTGTTGGAATGAAGATACCTACCCCAATATTGCTATTTTCACAATAGCACAGATTATGTCGTGTCCAGCGAATAGGTGTATTCAAATGTATGTTGGTCAGAAGTTCAAGGCAATCTATGTTCTCATTCAACGGGCTGTGCAGAAACATAAAATGTGATATCGTGCGTCGCGAGGTCAGAGCAGGTAACTATAGTCGGTGGATCATTAGTGTTAAAGCGTTATATTATATATTTGAGGATTTTTTCTGTACTTGTTCCAATGAATACATTTATGTGCTTTATTGAGGATTCCATATAGTAGAGGTGTATTCAAGTAGACGTCTGATAAGCGAAATATATAATGTCATTATTTATAGCGTTCATCTAGCTCCGCCACCAGAGCTAGATGAACGCCTCTAATCGAATGCCGGTGCCGGTCCCAAGCCCAGATAAAGGAGGAGGGCTTCCTTTCCTAAATGCTTGGATTGTATATACTCTAAGATGCTATCCTTCCAAGATTGCGGTAACCAGCTCCTTTGGCGGCACTCCACCTTATCTTTCCCATAATCCCTACCCTCTATGGCACTCAACACACCGCTGCACACCGGTCGTCTCGCCTCGGTGTGCCACCGGACCCATGTGCGGCGGGGTGGCCGGTGAGTCTGATGGCGTGCAACATCTTTCTCACTCTAAACAAAGTCACACGCACAGCTTCGCCTTCTAACCATTACTCAGAATGGAAAGGGGATCCTCGATCATGAGGCACGGCTACAACAACAACAATGACATTATTAGGATGTTAGGTTTTTTGAAACGTTTACCTTGTAAGATATATTTACTATCATTTTAATATATTGCTCGAAAAGGAGGTTCGAATATATTTGTAAAAGATATTTTTTTTTGTTTGTTTTAATGATAGGTAATTAATTGATATTACAATAATGACAGAATCGATCCAAATCCCTCTGGAAATCATTACTATCGGATGAATTGTTGCATAAATTTTCATGTCATCAGTGAATAAAATAATTTTACTACTAGTGAAGCATTTTCCGACATCATTTTATACATTTAGAGGACCTAGATGAGATCCCTGTGGGACACCGGATGACACTTTGATGCAATAATGTCCTTTGATTATTATTATTTTATGTGTATTGTCAATATACGATTTTAGCCTATCTATATAGGTCGCCGTTTATAATTATGAGTGATAGTTTAAGTAAAAGAGTCAGGTGATTTACGCGGTATAATGCTTTAGCATTATCGGTATAAGTTAAATTTACTTGTAAATTTTGATACATTTTTTCATGAAGATTATTTATAAAAAGAGCTATATTTGATGTTGTACAATATCTTAATAAAAGCATATTGTCACGGGTGATATACGAATTTTTTTACTGTAGACTTGATTGTAAAGGATTTGTTGGAAGATTTTGCTTATTATTGGTAGTTTAGAGATAAGTCTGTAGTCGGTGACATTGTGTTTGTTGCCATTTTTCAGAATTGGGTGTGTGAGGGCATTCGTCTGGGAATATGGCATTTTTAAGTGATAATTTGAAAAATTCACAAAACTCTTGTGCTAAAGTATGATCTCATTGTTTGAGATCATACTTTAGCACAATATTCCAAGAAGATTATCATTTCCAGCGCCTTTCGATGTCTCAATATTTAGTAAACATTTTAACAACATCGGAGAAAAATTTGGGTACACCTACAACATTGCCATATTACATAGTTTCCGGGATAAACGGGACATCGTGTTGCTGGTTTTTGAGGCTGGAGCCACAGTACCAACCCTCTAGTGCAAGCGGCGTTGTTTCGGAGGTCTTATATCATTTTTTTTTCTAGCTTCCACTTTAAATTTAAATACAATATTTTTTCTTTTCTTTCCACTTTAAAATGTTAATTATTAGTATGTTAAATAAAAAAGCTACCTATCTTAGAACAGGCATTTACTCGTATATACATATATATCTAGCCAGGTAGGTAGTGACTGAGAGGCATTTTACATACTGTCTTATGCTTGTATTTATTTAGTAATGTATATCGCTCAAGACAAAACAATACCCCGTTAGCCACTTAATATAGATTTTACAAGGAAGACAAAAAACTGCATAATACCTCAATACTTTATAATAGAATACGAGGAATTGCTTTAATGGAATAAGAGACACAAATAATTGTTTTTAAGATACAAGATTATGCCAGATTACATATCCAGATATTTTAAAGACAAATACACAAAAAATTTGATTTTGACAAAAGTTTGGTATACGAGGTATTGTTTTATCATGAGCGATATGTATTAAGGCGACACATTCACTGCAAATGCATTTCTTCATAAATAAAAATTCCAAAGTATGAAATTTGCCAATAAATGACGCCGCTGCCAACGGAATTCTGTTTTATAATTACGTCGTTTATTGGCACATTTAATACTTTGGAATTTTTATTTTAAAATCATAATTAAGGTGTTTTTATTTAATAAACTAACATAGTGAATAAAGTCTCAAAAATGGGAATAAATAGAATATACCATTTAAAATCTATAGATATATAGATAAAAAGCGTTTTAAAATCAACAAAAAACATTATAACTTTATTAATATTGAATATTTCTTAATTTCCTTAGTACGGATACTGGGTAATAAGGTTTACTTAATACATATATAAAAAAATATTATGCGTAGGTACATATATTCCTTAAAACTTTGCGCCGCCTAGGACACTAAAAACGATTTTTTGGCCGCGGTCTGTGGATTAATGCTTATATTTTCTTAATTATTGTAAATAATGTTCAGTTTATTTCTTTTATATAAAAACAAAGGTTCTTTATGAGTTATTGCGTTTAAAAACTTGCAATCTAGAATAAACATTCTGATATAAATGACTAATAAAAACCCACATTTTAGTAAAAAAACGCCGAAATGTGCATTTACAGTGAATGTCTAGCCTTAAGAATGTAATAATCATGTGATCAATGAGCGCCGATTTGTCGGCGCTGAAACTGAAAAATCAAGTTGATGCAAGCAGCTCTTGTTGAATAAGATTTAGAAGAATTGCTAAGGTGCTACAGTCATGTAGAATGAATGACTATAGAGTGGTAAGGAATATATTTGACCAGAGTTTAACGGCACGATGGCGCTGAGACACAGAAAATGTCCCAGGGAGATTACTAGGTAAACCAAATATCAGAAAGTGATCGTATTTAATTATTATTTATTTAAACACATAATGAGAAGAGTTTATATACTGTAACGAGGCTAAAAAGAATCACGCACTTCTGTCAAAGTGACAGTTGTTTGAAGTTGGCACAATACTACCGAAGGATCTGGAATTACCTCCAACTTTCGAGAGACGTCTGCAACTTTCCAGGAACATATGGAATTTATGAGAACTTGCGAGTGAACACTGGAAACGTCTAGATAACAGCATTAACCAATATAAATACGACACACGGGAGTGAGGGAGGGAGGAGTGAATTGTTTTGGGTGCGCGTGTTTGACAGCGATAATAGAAGTGAAGGTAGACGATCAGGCGAGCCGTAACTCGACAGAGAATATTCTGGAAAGTTCTTACGTAGCGAAATGTACCGGAGCGATATTAATAAGTGTGGAAATTGGATGGAATATTCTAATGAATATTGAATAAAGTGTTAAATCGAATATAAAGTGTCTATTTAGTGATAAATTAAGAAGCAGTTTAATTTAATATTAGCGTTACATTTAATAGTGATAAGTGACCTTGTACGTTTGAATAATTAATTATTCATTAATTAATAAATCCTGTATTCAATCCCAGCGTTATCATTAATTCCTCCTGCAGCCACGACACGTGACAATACTTTTGCATAATTTTTTTACTTTTACATAATTTTTAAGTAAATTTCATCATTGTTTTTTAGTTTTATGTAAAATATGTTCACTGTCTGCTTCTAGACTGAGACATGGGTATGGGAGTCAGGTACATCCGTTGTTTTCAACAGTGAAATCTTAACAAAAACGATATTCTCTAAATAAACTAAATTAAAATTGAGAAAATTATAAATTTTACAAAATTAAAAATATAACATATAACATACAACATAACGAAATAAAAGCATGAAATAAATTTACACAAATTAATGAAAACAATAATTAGTTGTAGTAATATAGGTTAGAGTAATTTCTGAATGATCCTTACCCAATTGTATAATAAATATGTTGTGTCCATATAAGGAAGATTTTTTTGGTAGAAAAAGTTTTCCAGTTAATGTTTAGTGTCTTGTATAATTATTAGAAGCTTCAACAATCGAAGAACTCGTGTGATAAGATGTGGACGAGAAGAGAGTTGAACGTAAGGACAGAAGAGTTTGGATTATTTTTTTTTTTTGTATTTATTTATTTAAATTTATACATATTTTTATTATTACAGATCGTACCAAGCCTTATTCAGCTTGTCGGCACGTTTCTTTTTCATTTTCTTGCATATGTACATAGCATACATATTTAGTTATAGTTACAGTTTATAAAGGATAAAATATATACAGAAAATAATGATATTATATGAACATAACAAGACTTAAAAGTAAACTTAGTAGTGAGACTAGGTATCAGATAATATATGATAAAAAAAAACATGAACATCAATATAAATCACTGGGATCAAGATGCATGAAAAAATCATGGAACAGCTCAAAGTAGAAATGAAAAGGCGTTGAGGCCAACAGTATGAGGTAGGGATGGGTCGTCGACGTATTTACCGTCGACGAAACGAGACCGTCCACGTCCATCCATCGACGAGACGATCAACTAGTTGAATTCGTCAACTAGTTGACGCGTCAACTTCGTTACTGGGACGTCGCGGACGTTCTATCTAAACATCGGGACGATGGTCAACTGTCTACGGTTCGACGCGACGCTGCTCGACGGCTCAATCGTTGGCTATTTTTATTACGTTAATTTTTAAAATTTAAAGAAGTTCGTAGGAATATAGTTTCGGGGATAGTAAAACCGCTACTTGTACTCATATGTAAAAAGTAATATTTTATTATTTATTTGTTTACGCACATTATAGTCTTTTACATATTGTTTTATATACTTCTTTCTATATATAATAAAGAAAGAAGTAGGTATACACAACAATATCAGATGTAAGCAGTAAAATATTAGTTCAATAAAAAATAAAATAATTAAACAGAATTGTTTTATTTTATACAGCGCAAAATTGGGAATTCACCGAAACGTCGCACGTGCACATCGCACAAATCAAGTAAAAAATAATAGATAATAGCTTATTAAGCCTATCTCGCCCTACGCATGCATTCAAATTTCAAGTCTCTGTCAGTTAATTTCAAGTCTCTGTCAAGTCTCAATAGTTCATGTACACAGATCTGCACTCTATGATCTTACAAGTCGACAGCGAGAGATGAGAGAGAAATAAACGGAAACGTTTTGTCTTGCTCTCGCTCGTTGCTTTGTATTACGTTGAATCTTGAATCGTCCACCGACCACGGCGTCCGCCATCCACCGTCTACGAATTCAACTAGTCCATGCGATGAACGTAAACCGTCGACGCGTCGATGCAACGTTAACGGTTGATTTCAACTAGTCCGTCCATTCAACGCCCATCCCTAGTATGAGGCATGTTCTCTTCCATTCTTGAACAGGACCTGTATAGGTTCAACTTGACGACAAGACGGCATTGTAGAATCGGCTCAGAATTGCCAACAAATTGATTTTTATTATTAATTGGCTTGTCCAACACGACCACCATTGTTAGAGCTGGCGTGAAGGTGAGGCGGGCCTCTCCAGCGCCGCACGGACATTCATAAATTAGATCTGCAAACATTGGAAGGTTGAGGATCAGCCTTCCATGATTAACGTCTGCTGGATAATCTCGTCCTGCGTCAATGTATTTAATTCGCTAAAACCTCTTCGATGAGAGACAGTCTGTTTTGTGTGGCAGCGGTGGTCAGTTGTGTCGTGCAAGAAGCCAAAGGTATCCGGAAGGAAATAACAAGTGTTGTGTGTTTAAGACAGGAACGGGGATAGCTCCGGTGAGTGAACACTGTACTTATGAAATAGAATTATGAATGAAGCTATCAAATGGAACTTTAAAATTTGTACAAATAACGTTCCCCTTGCTTTATGTAATTCCTTCCTTTTTTTATCCAGAAAAACTACCCCTTTCTTGTTCTTCTATTACGTAAAAGAAAAAGAAAAGGGTAGGCTGTTATCTTCTATTCGATTCGACTTCTTCGATAACAATTGCAAAATACCTTTTGGTAACATTATTTATATTAATAAAAATAAAACAATTTATATAAACCACTCTTTATTGAATCATAAACAAGTTTCGGGGCCAATGGCCCATTCATCAGGATACAATGTATCTATACTAAAAATTTAAATTGAAAGTACAGACATTGACAAAAACAAAAGATAAATATATGGGAGTTGAATAACAAATTAATAAGTAATTATTCGCATTTGATTATTTTTAATATTTAATTTGCTCTTAACACTTAATCTAATTTCTAAAATTGTTAATTTTTCTATCTGTAATTCTGTGTCATTTGTATGTAAAATTTCTAAACACTGTTTTATTTATAAATCTTTAGGAAACAAACAATTCTTTCGATTGATGTATTAAACAAGGGCTTAGAAATTTTACATACAAATAACTTACATAGCAAATTAAATATTATATATTTAAAAAATAGTTTTTGTTATGGGCCTCACTCTGTTTTTTGCGTTTGCGGGCGTATACGATTTTCTAAATTACTCAACAGTGAGTTATCTTAGGTTTTAACTGTATTATATGTTTAATATATTTTGTATACAATATATTACATTGCTGATATATTTTTGTTTGTGTACTTTATGTAACCAAAGTTATTGAACACGAATGAAGAAAATTCAATTTTCGTTGGATAATTTCTTAAAAAAGTAACAGTTTATCAGCCTCTATTTTTTCCATATAAGAAGATAGTTACTTTATATAAAATATCAGTGGTGAGTGTTCTTTAAAAATTACAGCCTCTTAAAAAGATATATGTATAATCCCAATTATAATAATTTCGGTGTCTATTGCCTGTCTGCCTGTCCTCGTAACTTCGTGTAACGTGCGTAACTAATTTAGAGTTTTTTTTTTCCTAAAAACGTTTAAAAAAATTTAGGTAAAAAATCATTTTAAGATTTTCCCCTTTTTTTAATGTGAACAAAGTATATTCTTATTGATTATACATACAATAGTATTTTGACGTTTCTCGTCAATATTTAATAAATGAATGTCTATCTTTGCAATGTTTTTATTCTATATTATTTTATTATATTATTTACATATTAAATATTAAAATTAATTGTATCTCTAAAAATATCCATCAAATCATATTGGAAACAATTAAACATCGCACTGTCACAAGTAGTACACAAATGCTAAAAGTTTCAGAGATCCAGCTAGTCGGGAAGTTGATGATATTTCGATTATTAACACACTGACATTTAATAATAATAATAATATAATAAAAACCATATTCCGTTTGAGATATAAGTAGGTACGTATAGTCTATGTCTTCTGGTTTTAGTTTCTGGGATATTCTTCCGTGTTTTTACGACCTCTACAGCCAGAAAGGTTGTAGAAATACGACAGAATACCAAGAAAACCTAGGAACATTTTTATACTTTATAAGTGTCGTAAATTAATTTGAGTACATGACCAACAATGTAAGGCCAATGCACTCGAAGGCTTTAACGGTCGTTTCATGATAATAGAATTTATTTTCACCATTTATAGTGTTAACAGAAATAGCTGTAAATTTTTAAGAATAACAAATTATCCATCGGTAAATTTACAAACTTTGTGTAAACCACAATGACGTAACCTGGGCAGATCAGACTTCAAAAATGATTAATTTTATACGACTATGATACTGGGTGTCTCGTAGCTAGTGGCAAAAAGTTTAGGGGGCTCTTCATCATTCAATTTTGAATAGAAAATATTCTTTTCACTATGAGTGAAACGTCGACAGACAGACGACAGACGGAGAAAAGCGGCAATAAAGTTTGCATTTTTTTTCATGACTTTTTGATTACCTTTCGTAAAACCTTAGAGTATCGTCAAAGTAATTTACAAAATAAAATACAAAGTAAAATACAAGAAAATTAAAAGCATATAAAAGAAATAGATTTGTGCAGCGGCATAAAAATCAGAAGTAGAAAAACAAAAGCAAAGAAAAATAGAAATAAAATCAGGTTAAATACAAAATCAAAATAAAAAGAAGATAGCAAAATAGTAACATAAAACAGTATAAGCGAGGAAGTAAACAGGTTAAATTCATAAGCAAAAATAGCAACAAAATAGTATCATAAATTATCCAGGAAAAGAAAATTAAGATATAAAAACAGGTTAGAAAAGAAGCAAAGTAGTGATACACAAAGTATACGACAGTGGAGCCGTCACACAAGAAGTTGGAGAGAAGGATCTGGTGGCGATTCCGATCAGTCGAACGGTACAGATTTGCATCGAAAATATATCAGGGGGAGGGGAAGGGGTAAAGGAATAGGGGAGGAATGTTGCCTATGTTACCCATCGAGTCTTAAAGAATAAGTTTCCAAATTTTGAGTCCGATCGGTTGAACGGTACAGATTAGCGTCGTAAATATATCACGGGGATGGGAAGGGGTAAAATAATAGGGGGGAAATGTCGCCTATGTTACCCGGCGAGTCCCAATAAGTTTCCAAATTTCCGGGTCCTAAAGCATAAGTATACAAATTTTAATCGAATCGGACCAACCAATAGATTTGTATAGAGAACAGACAAATAGACAGACAGACATTGAGTTTTATATGTATAGATTGGTGCGAAATGCTGGTTGTTATTATGTAAAATGATTTTGTTAGCTGTGAATTAAATAAAATGAAATGTAAAACTATGACTTCAGAATGGATATCTGCTGAATAATATTAGATCTCACATATAAAGGATTCATTATGAAAAATAAGTTCTTATGGGTTAGTTTTTTGTCATTTTATTTTAAAGCGAATGAATTTTTAATAATTCCTCTAAGTTCTAAGCGATAGTCCAACGTTTTACAGTAAATACGCTGGAATATTGAAAAAATGCAAACTTTGATATTACATTTTCCTGTAATATTTGTGCAATTTGTTCTTCCCTTTCCTCCCAGTCTATGCTTCGACATCAAAAAATAATTATTGATATACATGAAAAATACAATAATAATGAAAAACTAACCCATAAAAACCAAGTTTTTATTATACTCCCTTTCTCATTGAATCAGGTTTCGTGCCTACTGCACGCGTCGGGGTCATTACTCATTTGTATTGATTCCAATTTGAAAAAAACATTAAAATTTCGAAAAATCAAAATTATACTATAATTATTTTTAAAAAATTAACGAAAATTAGTTAAATCATTTATATCGTCAACAAGAGTCTGCCTGCAAAGTTTCAGCTCAATTGGATCGCGGGAAGAGGGTTCAAAATCGATCCAAAGATTTTCCGATGACAACCGCAGATGCTACGAGTTAAAAGAAAGGGAGTAAAAATACAAAAAATTAGGAGGAAGGAGCTTACAACAACAAAAAGTATATGAAGGGTTGTTAAATATTTTTTAGCAAGATAATTGATTATTTTTTGAGGGACATCTCTTTTCAATGGAATAAATCATGTATTTCATTTTACAAACAATGACATTCCTAATCTAATAAAACCTTTTATGAACGTTCGTATCTAATGTTTTCGAAATTCAAAAGTGGTTCCTTTACCCCCTTGCTTTTCTCAATGACTGAAGTGACGCAAAAGATGCCTGATTGAATAAATACATTTAAAAAAATATTAAATACTGTTCACTCCAGTTTTGCAAAACTACTGTTTGGTATGCTACGCAAAATAAAGGCAGCATCTCCTTTCCCCCTCCTCGCCGTATTTTTTATATTCCAAACCAAATTATTTTTTCCAAAATTTGCTTTGCAGCCTTGTAAAAAATGTGGTAACGTCACCCTATCTCTCCACTTTGGACTAAGTTTTGAAGATAGGCTACCATTTTATTTTAAAAGCCTGCAAAAAACCAGCCAAAAATTGCAAAACAGCATTGTATCTCTTCAAAAGAATAAGTATGAAGTGTTGTAGACAAAGTGAAGGTCTTCCTATCTTGTCTCTAGACGCTAATTCGCAAGGTACTCACATTAACGAGCCAAATTATTTGCTCTATCGTAAAATGCTGTGTTCAGCTCCACTTGAGAATAGTCTTGGGCTGTGACAGTACTAAAGTATCCACTAATCAGGAATATTTGTTCCGTTTAAGAGTTCTTCGTAAAGCAATATTGCAAGTTTTAAGTATGCACACATCCGGAACTGGATGATTTTTTTTATGTGTGTCCACAAACCAAAACATACCATATCATGATTAAATATGTAACTAAATCATATGAAATGCTCGTTAGTCCAATGTTTGAGACACTCGCCAAGTGATCCAGCTGTGGATGTCCAATCCACCAGTCCAGAAAACTAGTAAGTTAGTCCTATTTTCATAACACAGATGTTTATCTCAGTTTGAAATTAGTAAGAATATCATTGTGAAACGTATTCCGTTTGTATGCTTCCCAGTTTTTAAAAACTAGTTTTTTTATTGTTTATTAATAATAATCTATAATATACATATACATTTTTAAAGGCATCTCGCAAAACTGCATATGCAGTATTATACACAAGAATTCATTAAAGTATACGTTATATGTTAAGACTACATTACTTATAATACAAATTAAGTTATCACTTTATTTTACAGTTCATTGTATTATTCATTTAATCATTTTTCTATATTTTTTTTCCCGTTTCTTTTTTTAGTTTGTCCAGCAGTTTGTAAAATAGTTTTTGAGTTACGTGCTGTTTGGTTCGGTTTCCGTAAAACTTATTTGTTTCGCATATTTCCAGTTTTTTATTCTTTAATTGTCGTTTCGTATATTTGTGTTGTATTAGGGTTTAAAAACTGTCTTTAGCGCATTTTTCTAGAGTCAGTTTGTAATGAAATTGTTTTTATATCGGTAAGATTTTATATATTTTAATTAATAATACACATTTCATATTAATTTTTGCATTTCTATGTTTTGCAACTGAAGCATTTCTCGCCTCGTTTATATTATTATCAAAGGACGTCATTTTTTCGTTACTCTTGACAGTTCGGTATTAATTGTTAACGTATGAACACCACTGATAATAGATAGTGAATATATTTGCGAGTATGAAATATAATTTACATACAAGACAAACGATTTGATTACATTTGATAGAAAGAAACTCTAATTTGGTACATTTTCTTACCGACAAACCTTTCTTTCTAGTATATTTTTCTTTTCTAGTATACTTTCTAGTATAATGTTTGCTAGGTACTGCGAGAGATAAGTTAAAGGAAAAAAAATCATCACAAATGCGATAATACAACAATTATTATTTAGAATATATTGGGTGACGCTAATGTTAATTACAACACACATGTGAAACGGGTTGTAAAACTCAAATATATATACAACTTACAAAAATTTGATAGATATGGTATTCTATCATGGGTGGAAATTGTGAACGTTGTATTATGTAAAGTAATCACTTAAGCCAGCCGTACGATAGGTCGTAAGCCCTACGAACACTCAAAGACTTTCATACATACTTTCTCATAAAAAATATTTATATTTATTCTATTTATATATATTATATTTCTTCTCTAAGAGACATCTATAATATATCTTGATTAATGATGTCTCCCTGGGATATAATTCAGTACCGCGTTCTTTGAATAATTTGGACAAACTCAAAAAATTCTGAATATTACAGTGTTTGTTGATGTACGACAGATTAGTTCAGGACCACATAAATTTAATTATTTCTATCACAAAAGACATAATTCCTCGAAGATTTTACACATTAGTGTAAACAGCATACAATACAAGATTGCATGTAATCCAATCGAGTCAAAAGTGATTGGTAGAAAATACAGAACTAAAATAATGTAATATAGTTATTTAAAACAGGTGAGAACATGGCTTCATCCAGGCAGGACCTGGACAGTGTGGAAAGATCCAATTTCCGCCCCAACAGTGCTGATGGAAGAATCCCACCACCGATCTCAGTGCAGAGTTCCGTACCTTACAAACGGTAACAGTACAACAACTTCTTATTATTTAATTTTGTATGAAAACATCATCATTATTATGAAAACGATTAAATTAGAAACTTATCTAATTTATTTCATCACGCCGGTGTTAACTAACTAACTAACTAACTCAATGTAATGTATCTAGATGAACATAAAGACAGGAAATATGAGAGTGAATGGGGATAAAAAGGGATGCGCCATCCTGCGCCCACTTATCAAGTAATGAGCATGAGAGCACCGACTACTACTTACGATACCTGTAAACTGCTAGTAATATTGTTGCTTGTTTCGATCTACGCCAATTGCTACCATTCAATAAATACTCTTCAAGTGGAAGATCGACTTTATATCTGGATTCCCAATAGAGGGACGAGAACACAAACCATTACACCGTTTAGTGCAGGAGTAGACACAGAAGATAGATCGCTACAATCTTTCCTCGTCTACTTTCGTAAGTCTTTTGTTGGTGGTTCTCCAGTTGTTGAAGCATTTAACAGGGCTGTCTTTCAATATTTATTTGGCTTGATCATGCCAAGTCTTTCGCAGACGCCTTCTGTTCCAACTACCTTCTGCTGAATCGTCTCAAATATTTTCTTAACCACCCTCTTTTCAATCGTACATGCATGAACTAAAAACCATCTTAGTGATGGTTTTTAAAATATTTTTTCTTTTTTAATTCTATCCATTACGCCAGCAATAGATTCACTCCTAATGTGTTCATTCTTCACTCTATTTTACAAAGATTTTCTACAGATGCGCCTAAGCAACTGCATTTTCATTACCTTCTGGCCACTTACAGCGTTTTCATTTGTTTTTGGCTTCACTTCCATAGCTGGCATCAAAACTACATTATGTAGTTAGTCTTGCTTCGTGTCCTGGAGATTCTTACTGGCCATAATGAGATTCAAGGCACCATTTACGTTATTTTTTATTTTCCCCAGACATGCACTTTTCGACATCATCTCATCGATATTGTACGAACTAACATTAGAATTTTTTTAACCTAACCTTTAATTATTATGAAACGATTTGATGAAGATTCCGAATTGGAACCACTACCCTTGATTGTTCTGGTTTCATATTTTGTCTTACCTTAATGTGTATCTTTCATAGTGTATCTAAAATACTTATTGCATGTAATATTTCTTAGTCCCTTGTCTTCTTAAGTCTTAAGAATGAATGTCAGGATTTTGGCTTTTGCATAGTTTTTATGGAGGGCAATTGCAAATGCTTACAAAATATTTTGAAAAAGTAATTTTATTTTTCACCGCGGTGTCTAGTTTAATTTTGCCACAGACTGTACTGCAATGAATGTGTTGCTGTTTAAAGTTCGGAATGCTGCAGAGTACACATGGAGCCGAGTAAAAACAAAGATGTCTATGAAATTTGTATTGCGTCTATTCACTAGGTTAAGGTTCACCTTCAGCCCATTGAAAAAGAACGACATATACAGTGTATGTAGACAAAAACTGATACTGCAAAAAAAAAATTGTTTATCCGTAATTGTTGACTTATTACAAAGGACACATTCCTTGCATATGTCGTACGTACATGTCACGCAGATCACGATATTTCCAGGTCTTTGTTAATACTGCTCATGTACAATTTCATTTAAATTAGTGTCCGTTGCTTGTATTTTAAAATAGGACGAATTAATTTTCTTATTTTCTTTTTTCTCATTTCAGTGAAAACTTAATAAGATGGGATGGCTGGGGCTACAAGGATTCTGGTTTCATTCGACACAAAGACACGGTTCGATTTGCGGGCAACAGGTGAGATTTTGTTTTTCAAACCAAACAATGGCCATAAATTCATTTTTGCATCATTTTTATTAATTGCAAAAAATGTAATTCAAATAACGAAAAGTACAATAAATTAAAAAAAAGTTTTTACTTGTATTTTGCTACCATAAATAAATGCGTGGGAGAGGTAAAGTGAGTGGACTTTTGCAGTCCTCTCCGGGTCATGTCACCTTTTACACGACGTGACACAGAGATGGACTTTAGAGAAAGAATTGTCAACCTGTCGACGTACGTGTAGGACCGATATGGGAGCTTTCGCTCATAAAACGGTCTTGGGAATGCGGTGGATATCCATTCACTATAGGCTACATTATCCATCGAGTTATTATAATTTAATACACATCAGATTAATTGAGTACGATGTTATAATAAATAAATAGATTGTCAATTCATTAATGTAGATACTACAGTTCATTACTATTAATAATAGTCCATAGCTTCGTGGATCGATAAGAGTCTTGGTCTAATGTATAATGCTACACCAAGCGGCTCTGTCCTGGACTAAGTTGGAGACAGGAGCGCCTCCAAGTCCCTCCTCTCCATCTTAATAACGTTCTAGGTTGTCTCATGGTCGGTCCATTTCGGATCTCTCGAGGAAAACTTACCACAGCAAACCGTATTCATTCACTTTGTATATCCTGCTCGTCTAATCATGCACCAACTAAATTGGTATATTGATAAAGGTCCTTTCACCTCTTTTAAAATGTTTAACCTCTGACATCTTAAGCAGACCATATTTTATATAAATAATTCTTGCTTTCATTTTTATTATCTTAACTTAGGTTAATGTCTACCTTCAGCATTGTATACTAAATATTTTTGTTTTCTTTTCCAGATATTCTATTTGTCAAAAGGATCTGCCTTATTTTCTGCAATACGTCAAAGATAGATTTGGCGTCAACCATGAAAGCTACGACAAAGAATTTGACTCAGTTATACCAAAAGACTACGAATTTCAGGAGTCGAGACTTTCCAATCAAGAAATGAAAGAATTGCAAACCTTAGACGTCAAAATGTCTACGGAAGGAGTAGACCGGTTATTCCATGCTCACGGACAAACGTTACACGAAATAATTAACGTAAGAAACAATACATTGAAAAGGTTACCGGACATAGTTATTTGGCCTAACAGTCACGACAAAGTTGTTGAAATAGTAAAGTTAGCGGACAGACTGAATATAGTACTGATACCTTTCGGTGGAGGCACGTCTGTGTCAGGATCTATAGAGTGCCCCCAACAAGAGGAAAGGCCCATCGTATCATTAGACATGTCAGACATGAACAGGATTCTGTGGATTGACCACAAGAGCCTGACGGTCTGCTGCGAGGCTGGTATCATAGGACAAGACCTGGAAAGGGAACTCGGAGAGAAGGGTTACACCACCGGCCACGAGCCAGATTCAATAGAGTTCTCAACAGTCGGAGGCTGGGTGGCAACAAGAGCGAGTGGCATGAAGAAGAACACGTACGGAAATATCGAAGATCTTTTAGTTCATGTAAGACTGGTCTCCCCGCGAGGCGTCCTGGAGAAGGGCTGCAGGGCGCCGCGCATGTCCTGCGGTCCAGACTTCAACAACATAGTCCTTGGTTCAGAGGGCTGCTTCGGAGTCATCACAGAAGTAGTCCTCAAAATCAGGCCGATTCCCTCCTGCACGCACTACGGGTCTCTCGTGTTCCCGGACTTCGAGAGCGGCGTCCACTGCTTGAGAGAGATTGCCCGCCAAAGATTGCAGCCCACGAGTATTCGTCTGATGGATAACGAGCAGTACCAACTGGGGATGTCGTTGCGAACATCGTCGTCGTACTTTGGACTCATCTTGCAAGGGTTGCAGATGATGTACATCAAGAGAATTAAGGGATTTGAAGTAAATAAGATGTGCTTAGCGACTTTGATTTATGTTGGAGAAAAGGAAGATGTTTTGAGGATGGAAAAGAAGCTGAATGCAATCGCAGAACAGTTTGGCGCTGTGCCAGCGGGGGGGACGAATGGAGAACGAGGATATTCGATGACATTTATTATTGCTTATATTCGGGTGAGTTACACAATGTATTTTTTTATTCTTCTCCTTCATCATGCTCTTGGTAGAATAGTCAAAGTCGCTACGATAATGATGACACCACAGCCAAAAATATTATGTGGTGTATGCTCCGATCTGCAGCTTCTTAAAGTGAGGCATTAGTTGCAGATTTTTTACCAGATTCGTTCATCTAGTCAGCGATCTTCCGGGACGGGTTCTTTTGACTTTGCCACAAACTGACTCTAAAAAAAAAAATTTTGATTGCATCAGTACTGTCCGACGTTCTTCAATATTCTACTTTCCACATCACTCAAATATTATTATTAAGTTATAGTTAAATATTAAGGTATTATAGGTAAAAGTATAAAGATAAACTTAATAATGGACTCTTATTTTTGTAATCAGGTGAAAGACTCTTGCGTGGATTTTCAGCTTGGTTTTGTATTTGAAAACATCAGAAAATAGCTAGGTTACATTCTAATGTGACATACTCCAATTACATGTTCCGGCACTAGTCAGAACTAGGCAAAAACCAGAGGCAACTGATTGAAAATATTTTTTTGTATTGCGAAATATGAGCTTGATTACCGCTAACAATTAATTAACTGATCGCCGACAATTGCTCGCCACCAGATAACCTAATCTTCTAACCCAATCTAACCATTATAAATACTTTCGGTGGACGAAATTTATTTGTAAATAATAAATGAATTTACATGTACATTTTTTTCAATAAACGTGTTTCTTAAACTGTATTATCTATAGGTATTCATTTTTACAATACTCCCTTTCTCAGTTTTGGGTTTCGTGTCTACCAGATGTGTCGGAGTATCTTCATACAACTTACTGAGTTGTATGAATAAACCATTAAAAAATGAAGAATCCATAATTATACTATAATAATTAATTTTTTTTAACGAAATTTGATAGATCTTCTTGATCGTCGCCACGAGTCTGCTTGCAAAGTTTCAGCTCGATTGGGATTAAAAATCGATCCAAAGTTTTTTCGTCAGACAAGCAAGCAATCAGACGCCACGAGTTAAAAAAAAGGGAGTAAAAAAGTAACCCATAAAAAGTTTTTATTATACTCCCTTTCTCATTTACTAGTTGAAACATTTTTTTTCGCTTAACCTACGCGTTGGGCCTCGGTCAAGCAATGCTACGAAAGGGAGTAATAAAAAAATTCCAGAAATATAAAATTATACTATCATCTGGTTTCGCGTCTACCAGACGCGTTGAAATATTTTCATACAACTTAAAAAGTTCAAAATTTAAAAAATCCAAAAATTAAATAATTTTTTAAAACGAACATTTGACATTCTTGATCGTCGCCACGAGTCTGCTTGCAAAGTTTCAGCTCGGTTGCATCACGGAAAGGGGTTTAAAATGCATCCA
The DNA here is from genome assembly GCA_016648135.1 of Agrypnia vestita. Taxonomy (NCBI): domain Eukaryota; kingdom Metazoa; phylum Arthropoda; class Insecta; order Trichoptera; family Phryganeidae; genus Agrypnia; species Agrypnia vestita. The sequence goes on from JADDOH010017528.1 coordinate 21,702, forward strand.
AAGTTTTTTCGTCAGACAAGAAGACAAGCAGACGCCACGAGTTAATATAAAGGGAGTAAAAATAACTAAAACATTCTGTCACGCAATTAGCGAGCATTGTGTATCCACCAACTGTGGGTGAGATTGTAGGCGAACAATTTTCCGTACACCAATAACTACGGTTATTTATTAGCCACATCACTCCACTTTCAGTACAAAATACATGCGACAACTATGCCAAAAAGTAAAATAAATAAATGACGAAAATATTAATGTAACCTTATATGTAATCCTAAGTAAAAATTATATTGTTATAATCATTTTCTTTGAATGAAATGAAATGAAATACTGAGTAACGATTTTTATAAAGAATAGCTATACCATTAGTAACTTTATTATCCGTTTAATTTCTGGACTGTGAGAACACAAAAGGTGCCACGGGTGTAATTAAAATATCCCTTCTAAACTACATATCTAGCACATAAATAAGTAACCGAAAATTAATATTCGTCACGTACGAACGGTTAATGTGTTCAAGAGCGTGCGGACGCACGAAGGACAGAGCTTATTTCATTTTTGGTCCATTTAGGGATTACTTGAAATCGTCAGAACGGGCACACTTGATTCATAAAATAAAATATTCGATGAAATAATTTGTGGGGGGAAGTGTTTCAATTATGGTTACAAGGAAAATCTTCTTCTTACTCTCTTAGTAGATCTGTGATCTGTGTTGACAGGTGTCAGTCCTGGTCTTGTGACGTTTCTCTCCATCTCTTTGGTGGTTTCCCTGGCGGTCGGCAGACCTCTGAAATCTCGCGCATCACAGCTCTGGGAAGTCTTGTCCGGTACATTCTCTCGATATGATGCCTCCAGAAACGTCTTCTTTGCCTGCTCCATCGAACAATGTCTTCTACGTCGCAGGTTTTCTGTATCGCAGGGAATCGCCCGCAATGAGTCTTAGTGTCTTCATTTCGTTAGTTCTGAGAAGATGTTTAGTTTCACCGCGTCCGCTCTTGTTTCGATACCGTAACTCATAATAGGTCTTATGCATGTTTTATATATCCTGACTTTGTTTTCCACTAGCATATGCTTATTAGTACATATAGTGTCTCTTAGGCATCCGGAGATAGCCGCTGCTCAATTTGTCTGCTTTTTGACTTCGTTGTACAGGTCGCTGTAGCTAGATATATATCTAAACCCCAAGGCACTTAAATTTAATACCCTGCTCTATTGGTTTATTATCTGCGGCCAGTTTACATCTAAGAGGTTTTCTAGATATTGTGAGACCTTTGTCTTACATAGGAAGATCGATACACTTATATATAATTTTACAGAGGCATAATTGATGATTCACAATTCTCCGAATCTCAAATAATTTTACAATCGTTGATAATCTTCTGGAATATTGATTAAACTAGTCTCACTATAATAAGGATCACAACTATATTAACATTGATTTAGGATATAGCCCTCTATTTCAACGTTCTCGGAGAAACCTTGGAGACATCGGTGCCGTGGGACAGAGTTCTATACCTCATAGGACGCGTTAAGACGAAGATATCCGAAGAGTGCGAGAAGCTCAGCATCACAAAGCACTCCACCATGTGCCGGATAACGCAGAGCTACGATTCTGGATGCTGCATATATTTCTACTTCGTCTTCAACGCACAGAACTGCAAGGAGCCAGTGAAGACAACCCACCACTTGGAAGACATGGCGAGGGAGGAGATAGTGGCTGTTGGAGGTAAGACAGTATATCATTGTGATTCTTGTACGCTGTATATTAAACGTTTTGATTTGGGTTTTGTTGGTGAAATGGGTTCAGCTGTGAATGATCTATTACTCATTCAAACTAAATAAGTGCATATTTCAAAACCAATTTGGCTGCAGCAAATTCGTGTCTTTTCCGCTTGGCACCCAGCAGAAGCTGCATTTTTGAGTAAGGTTTACAGTAGTCACGTGCGATCTTCTTTAACAAGTGTGCTTTTCAGTTTGCTACATTTCGCTAAATTACTTTGCGATTAATTTTAACCCCAGATCAGCACGATATGAGGTTATGATTCTTGTTTAATATTTAATTAATTATTATAAGTAAATAAGATTTTGAACGCATTGCTATATACTCATGGATAAACTATTGTATTTCTAAGTCAGATTTTTCAACCATACCATTACTTTTGTAACAATCTATTTTACTATCAGCTTGCCATCTTTCCGACGCAAAAACCATCATATTTGTTTCCCTATTTTTATTTTGCATGTTCGATGTTATCTAGAAGTACAAACGTACCTTATTCGATATCAGATTGGTGTTTCATTTGTCCATAATATCACCAATATTACTTGATTAAAACTCTTGTCTGGAGTGTGCTGATTTATGGCAGCGAAACATGGACCATCTGCCAGAGCATGTCCGGGAGGCTAGCGGCCTTTGAGATGTGGTGCTACAGGCGCATGGCGAGGATCCATTGGTCTGAATATATCCGAAACGACGAGGTGTTGAGCAGGGTAGGCGAAAAGAGGTGGTTCCTTAACAGAATCGTCCAACAGCGAGCAATTTGGATAGGCCATAATATAAGGCATCCGGGCCTGCTTTTAACCATCGTAGAGGGAAATGTTGAAGGCAACAATCGTAGAGGCCGCCCGAGATTAAGCTACATAGACCAGATTATCGGAGATGTGCGATGTAGCACCTACCAAGAGATGAAGAGGCTGGCAGGAGACAGAGAGAAGTGGAGAGGGCGAGTGCTTGTTGCAGACCAATCCTAGGATTGCGACCCAAAAAAAAATCACTCCAGTAGTTTTCTGCAAACATAGGATCTTTTCTTCTGCGTTGTTTTCTGGGATATTTTTCCGTGTGTATTTAAACTCTTTAGCCGACGTTTTGGATCCCATTACATCCATCAACAGGACTGATGTGTTGTGACCACAACACAAGCCCTGATGATGGACCCTACAATGGGATTCGAAACGTCGGCCAATACTTACATAATATCCCAGAAAAATACACGCAGAAAATTATGAAAGGCCGTGAAAATCTGAGAACATTTTTAGGATTTTTTTGGATCTAAGAAAACCTCTGTATCTATCACAGTGGGAAGTGAAATGGTTATCTATCCATCCATCAATGCAACTGCATTTAAAATAATAATTTTGAGCAATATTGGGTAGGTAATTCCGTTGGACTACGAGAACTCCTGTATCCAAGGATCACTTATTTCAAGATTTCATGATCCTCGTTCATGACAAATAATCATTTTATCTTTACATAAAATAACATTTTGTTTAACACTACTTTATTGAGTTTAAACCCACAATTTTAACCAATATTGATCAAATGCGTGTTTTTTTTCTATTTTTTTTTAAAATCACGCATTTTACCAATCTTCGGGTGTAGATGTACTTCATAGAAATGACATAGGTATTCGTCTCAATAATTTAGAAGCTTTAGAAATAAATAAATCTTTTTAAAACAAATAAAAAATATTTACTTAATAAGCAACTAGATTTATCGCGTAGTCCAATTCTAGATATATTCCCTTCCAATTAACTACACCTACCCATACCCACTCTCTTTCACCCAACCCCCACCACAGTTGACGTTCTGTCTCTTTCTTCCCTCAATGCTTCCTTAATTGTTCGTAATTCTGTTTTTATTTAGTTAATATCTGAACCCTGACGAAGACTCAGTTGTGAGTCGAAACTAGTTGGTTTAAACTCAATAAAGTGGTGTTAAACAAAAAGTTATTTTATTTAAAGATATTACGTCTCACCACAATGTGTTTGGTTCGTGTGAAAATTTAATAATCATTTTGTTTGAAATTATTTGTTTTCATTGAATTTTTTACATGCTCATTTCTTCCAAAGGTTCCATCTCTCATCACCATGGAATCGGAAAGATCCGGAAGAAGTGGTACGAGAGAACTGTCTCCACGACCGGGAAGAACATCTTCGGGGCAATCAAAGACGAGGTGGACCCGAACAATATATTCTCCACTTTCAACTTAACCGACATCAAAACAAAACAATCTAAATTATAATATTTTTATATCTTGAAAATAAATAATTTACACCAAAAATCATCAATACTCTAAGCCAGTGGTTCCCAAAGTTGACAGAACCGCGACCCACCAAAAAAAAATTAAATTTTCGGGACCCACCTCCTGCCTCACATTTTTCTACTTCATATTGTAATCATACGAAAGACTGTTCAATTAAGAAAAAAAGAAAAACCTCCAAATATTATCGAAATTTTTAATTACGAAAAATGTTAATATGTGATATTTTAATGGGAATAATGAATTTGTTGCCTCTTTTTTGTCATAACAGCATTAGCGTTGGCTTCAAATTTAGTCACTTTTAAACGCAGTGAATTCGATACGTACAATTTATTTCTGTGTATAGTCTTAATAGAAACCATGGCAGAAAATTCCACTTCACATAAGGTAGTGAAGGGGAGGAGGACTTTCATGGCTTCGTCAGACAAGCAGGGATAAGTGTCAGCAACTGGAAGCCAGAATTTTGCTAATTACTTGCGATTAAAAGTATTTTTCAGCGACGTACCTTCTAATAAATCAATAAGCTCTTCACTTGCTTTTGTTGAAATTTCAATCGGCATATTGTCTTGAAATGGATTTTAAATCCAGTTTATCCTGTTGAACTTTTTCATCTCTTCTTCGAAGTTCATCTCTGTTAAATGAGTGAAAATTGCAGACACTACATTGATATCTGGATGCACTTCGTTATCTATAATAAACACGACACGACCCGGACGAGACGTGTTGCGCGGTGTTGTGACTGCGACCCACCTAATATCCGCTCGCGACCCCACCAATGAGAAACACTGCTCTAAGCACATAAAAGTAAAATAATCACCAATTATTCTTATTTCACGGCACTTCGCCACGCAGTGGGGTATGGCCTCTTTTACAACTGGCCATCAACTTCTATCCCTGGTCATTTTTCTCTAGTTCCCTCACCTTCTCAAAATCCTCCAGTTCTCTTCCGCACAGCCAGCTCACCTCTTATTTGGTCTGTCTCTAGAACACTCCTATGGCATCCACTTGGCCATGCTCTATGATTTGCCGCTTAGCGCTCTCAATGTATGGCGCCCTATGTTCGTATCTACCACAGGTCCGACAACCCATCTGACAATCAAATTCCCGACAAGCTGACTTGACAAAACAGCCGGTTGCCCGACAAGTCACTGCCGACATGCCAACTGCCCGACAAGAATTCTTGCAGAAATTCTACATCTGCTAATATGGTTCTACAACCATTAAACTGATAAGTTCAAAATTAAAACAGAATTTTGAAGGAAATTTTTTCGTAATGGGCTACTTAAGAACTTATAAATAATTATTTTCAAATCTTTATTTTAACAATTGTTTTAGTTAATAAGTTTTTTTGAAATCTTAATTTTATTTAAACGCTTAGGAGACTAGATATGAGCGGTATAAAAGCAAAGTTAGCAATATCCAAAAAACTGAAAAAAATATTTTGAATGCAGTCACCGAGGATTACTAATTTAGAATGTACTGAATTCTAGGTTTTATGTATCTATCCATTCCAAAATCATATTCCCTATAAATTTATAGGCTATATTTCCTATTAAATCTCGAATTTAGTGTATTCTAAATTAGTAATCCTCAATAATGACATTAATTTTTTTATGAATTTGCTGCCTTTACTTTTATATCCTTCATGTATACCAACTCAGAGAAGGTACCAAAAAATCGACGTCCATGGCTAGTTATTAGTGGAAAATTTTAGGAATTTGATTATTTTTAAATACAGGGTTGAGCTAAGGCGAATGACGTTTATGAGGCTTCAAGTGCGTCTTTTATATACAAAACAAAGGCTTTAATCCGGGCATTTTTAACAAACTATGCGTGTTTATTATAAAAGTTTATTTTTAAATGCTATTTAGAATACAAAATAAATTTTTAATCGATAGATACAATAAGACACATCACAGTATCAAGCAAACAAGGGATGAAATTAAATATCCTTAGGTAACCAACGCACTAGAAGAAATATTGTTCATTTACTTAATTTTTCAATCAGTTTGATATTTTTTACAGGTGAAGAATTTATGTACATTTTCACAAAAATTTGAAATCAAATCATAAAAAAGAAATAAATATTGTCAGGCTATTGGCTTTCGGGAATTTGGCTTGTCGGCCAGTTGGAATATCGGGCGACTGGCTGTCGGGCAATCACCTCGTGTCGTGTTGGAACCGACGTTTGTACAATTATCAAGCCCTTCGTACAAAACGTTGCCATAAACCAATGTCTACACATATTCGACCATATTCTGAAAATAGCAATCAATGCTATTTTGGTATCTTAATAGTTATTGTAAAATATTATTACGCCGTCAATTTTGACGTTATTAAGTTAGGAATTAATGAATTAAACCAATCAGAAAGTTCTGAGACGTAAACAAATGTTAAGTTATTCACAGTTGTGAATAACTTAACATTTGTTTTGTTTAATCAATATCAGTAGGTACCTATTGATGATGACGTAGTGTATATGTTGTCAGCAACAAAGGTATTGACGCAAATCTTAGGACAGACTAAATGACGTTTATAAACGTCACTTGGCTTGGTCACGATCAGCGGACTTTGTATAATAAATTATATATTTAGTAAAAAATAAAAAATATCGGCCTGATGACGTCATCTTCCACAGGGTCATTATTAATATTTTTTCCGTTCAGGCCAAATAATTGTAAAAACAAAATTTTGTTTTTAGGTGTTATGTATTATTTCCACAAAACATTTTTTTACGTTAAATATAGGTACAGTTGCCGGCAAACTTCTTGAAATTTTTTGGCGTAGCGGGGGAATGCGCAGAAGACAAAATTTGGGTCTCTTTGGTGGAATGGTACATGCCCAAACTTCCCCCCACTACGCCGTAAAATTTCAAGATGTTTGCCGGCTACTGTACCAACCAATAATTTATGATCAAAATGAAGAAATTAACAAGACAAGTACAACTTAAGAACCAAGAACTTAATGAAAAAATCCAATCAAAGGATTTACTAAAGCAATTTTAATGTAACGTTCCGGCGGTGACACAAGTCAGCCATGTTTTATAAGCAAAGGGCGACTTCCATGCTGACTGCGTGCGGCGCCGCCTGGCGAGAGATTGGCAATGCAGAGTGTGAACTGCAACTGGAATATAATTAATCATATCACTGTTAAGGTTCCATGACAAAAGTTCCACGACAAAAGATTCACGAGACATTAGATCAACGACATAATGACCACAAACATAATTACAAAATGTTATTTTTTAATGAAAGAGTTTTAAATAAATGAATTGATAATCGTGATGAAATCATTGAATATAATCTTTCACAATTCCTTAAAAATAGTAGCCGAACGAATGAATGAACGAAACTTTTGAATACGAGCCTTCGCGAATTCTAACCTATTAAACAAAAGTGCAGCATCTTATATAATTGTGCTGAAACACACATTGCACTTATATGTACAGTAGAACCTCGTTAAATCGAAATTCAATGGACCCAAAAAAATATTTCGAATTACGTAGAACCCCGTTAATTCGAATCATGAGGTTAAATCGCGATGCGATTGAGAAATTTGCCAAAAATCGTAAAACTCATGAAAAAAGCCTTTAATTTTGTGAAAAACGTCTGCATTTTTGCATTTTTCAAGAAATCATTTCGGAAACGCAATACCGTAAAACCTCAGTTTTACACTTCTCCAAGGGGTAAAATTCAGCAAAAACGGGGTAAAACTGAAGAAAACGTAAAAGTTAACAAATGATAATATAGATGAAGCGAAAGTTGTATGTCAGGATAGAAGAGTATGGCGCTCTATCTTCTCTGCCTACCCCCACGGGGAAACGGCGCGATGGTAAGTTAGTTAGTTAGTTAGAAAAATGGGCTTTTGATGAAAATAAAAACAATTAATACTTTTAAAAACGTACATAATCCGGGATATTCAGCCCGACCGCCATTTGAAGTCTTCTTTTTCAGAATGAAACCACCCACAAAAAATTCTTGCAGACATAGACAATACCTTTAATTTTTTTTCAATCATTTTCTTATAATCAATTGTACCTACCTTTTGTCGCGATGTTTTTAGGGCGAATTGTATAGAATATTAACAATTAAGACGGCTAACCCAACATCAAAAGCTTAAATAAAAGGTAAATTAAAACTGTCAAACGATTTTACAGAAAAAATTCGTAAGAGGGTGCGTACAACAAATTGAAATGAGATTTAACTGTAAAAACCAACGATATAATAGCCAAAAACTAAAAAAAATGCCTAGCACAATAAATAGATAGATAGCGCCGACCAATAGCTGATGGTAAACTAAAAAGTTTCATTAATTAAACGTTGAAAATATTTACAATCGGTAAATAGTTTGCCCCTTTTTTACATTAATTTATTAATTATGTACGTACTCGCTCGAGCCGGAAACCAAACACAAAGGTTTCTAATATTGACGCGTTCAATTTTTGGAAAGAAAAAATGAATTTTCGCTCGCAAATTTTAATGAATGTAGAGTTGAAATTTTTAAATATTTCTGTGTAAAGCCTGGGGAAATGAAAAATTCTTTCAAGTAAATTGCGCGAAATATTTAATGGGAATGTGTTGGAGATGAACTTTTGGGGGGATTTTAGATGCGACTTATTCGGTGTAAATTGCGAAAAAACGTGAAAACGAGGAAATATTTATTATGCTAATACAAAGATTGCGACTTTTCTATTAATAACGTACCCGATAGGTACTGACAAATTTGTTCTTTTCACCTGTGAAAAAAATCGAAATACTTTTTCAAATTTGTTGTATTTCAAAAAAAGAATTATATGAACTAAAATATTTAGATTTGTGGCGCAAGTTAATTATCGAGGTTAATTTACAATGAAATCAACATTTTGGGACTTGTAGGATTTAAAAATGTCGAATTATAGCTAATTTCGAATTATCGGGATTCGAATTACCGGGGTTATACTCTATATTGTTTTCATTGGATATTTAATATTTATTGTTTTATTTATTTTTCTATAATTTATTATATTGCCTATTGAATCGCCTATTATATAAAATTTGTTTCGCACACGATCAATCCAGCGGCATAAAATTGAATTTTTTAAATTTAATAAAAATAACAATATATGGCCGTGTGTGTGTATGTGTGTGTTGGCGCCCATTCAATAAATTCAAAGGATGTAAATAAAAATTGCCCGCGAAAAGCAATTAGTGAATCATCGTTGACCGCATATGAATGAAAAAGGGGTCATTAGGACGAGACAATATTGCCGATAAAATTTCCAAGAAGTGAAATCTCGCCATCTCCGCCATTTAGTTTTCATTCATTTGACTTCTATTGTATTGACTCACTAATTGACTTGGACGATATAATTCTAAGAATTTCAATGTGTTTGTTTATATTTCGTTTTCATTGTATGTGTAATTGTTACCATAAGGTTTATTTTTTGAACATTTATGTATTTAGTTTATAATATTTCTTATACTCGCGTCGAGGCCTCGACAACTTGAATAGTTTTAAGAATTTTTTGTAATTTTATTTTATATATAATTTGTAATTTTTTGTCGTAAATAAAATGAGTGGAATTAGCGGTCTTATTACTGACGAATCCTGACTGGAGATATAAGGTTTTGTGCATTATTAGGACATCCGCGAGATTCGGAAATAAACGTATCTCACTGTGGAGGATGACGGCCGATCTCGCGGATTAAATTAAATAGCAAAAATATGTTTTTTGCCAGTTTTCAGATAACTGCGCAGCAGATTTGAAAGGCCGTTAAAATGGTCAGGCAGGCCGACGTTTGAACGCGACAAGCCGGCGCCTGGCGGGGGTCAGGCAGGCCGACGTTTGAACGCGACAAGCCGGCGCCTGGCGGGGGCCGCTGGTTTATGGACCAGACGTACGCGGCGCGTGGAAAGTTTGCAACGCCGTAAAATCAGAAAGTTCACGAGATGAACTCAGAAAAAGTGCACAAAACCTGGCATGTCATTTCCTGTCAGAATTCGTTATAAAATAACGAATCGGATTAGTTTGGAAGGAGATACATCGAGAGATAGGAATCGGCCTTTTTTGAGGCGATTTATGAACGCCGACACATCCGGACACATTGGTACTAATTAAATTCACATGCGGATGTGCCAGGCGTTCAATTTGACGTAACATTTACATATGTACACCTCCCCGTTCGGGAGATAATTTGGCTAGGCGGGCAAAATAGTCCGTTTAGAGGATGGGCCGGCGCGGATCATACCGCTCGGGAATGCTGCGCTGACCACCATCCGCCACTGGGTATTCTCGAGATGTCTCTCCCCTCCCTTACTAATCCCATTTTGACCGTTGATTTCCCGCTGTGTCTAGATTTTAAGTATAAATAAAGGAAGATTCCGCAGACTCAGCGTCCTCAGTTCGCCGATATTACTTTTACCTTGTTACGCTGCCGGTCCGCGGAATCGTTTTTTTGCTAAATAAAGTGTCTTTTATTTTTAATTTAAATTCCTGAAAAAGTGTTTTTTGTTGTTGCTTTCGAATTTACCTTTGTGCTTAAAATATTATAAATTTATACTGAATTTCTCCCACCGTAACACGGAGACCCACCCTATATTTAGCTATTTTTAAATTCGGTTTTTTAGCCGCTCGGGTTTTAAAATATTTTGGGAATTTTTAAATAGTTTTTCGAACTTGGTATGGCCCTGTGCGTACCAAAATTACTATTTTTAAATTTAATTTCATTGATATATATTGTGTAAAATTATTATTTATATTTCTAATTTCATTGAATTACTGTTATCGTTTAATTGTCTCCTTAAATTCTAGATTTACATTGTTCTTGATTATGTTTCTAAATAATTTATGTTCAAATTTATATATTATATATATATATATATATATTAAATATATATTAATATATATATTAATATATATATAGTCTGACATATGAATTGACGTTTAGTATGGGCGGAATTACATAAACGCCGATTGTTTTCTATTATAATATATTTATTTAATCACAGTATGTACCATTGCTATCTATGCACTTTTGCCATCTAATAGGTAGTTCATCGATCCCTTTACTAAAAAAACCATTCGGACGGGAATCAATAAAATCTTTGAAGGCGGTTTGGACTGCCCCATCGGAGTTGAATTTTTTCCTTTGCAAGAAGTTATCCAAATTTCGAAAAAAATGGTAATCTGTTGGGGCAAGGTCCGGAGAGTACGGTGGATGTCTTAGACATTCCAATTGAAGCTCCTCTAATTTGGTAGCCGTCTGTTGTGCAGTGTGTGGTCTAGCGTTATCATGAAGCAGCAGTGGCCTAGAGCGATTAACCAGCCTCGGTTGTTTAGCAGCTAGCTTTTCCATCATGGTTTGCAGTTGCTGACAATAGACATCTGCCGTAATCGTCTGGCCAGATTTAAGAAAGCTGTAGTGAACGACACCAGCACTAGTCCACCAAATGCTCACAAGTAACTTTTTTGGAGTCAATTTTCGCTTGGGGCATGGTTTGGCTGGTTCGGCAGGGTTCAGCCATTGCGATGAGCGCTTCCGATTATCGTACAGGATCCACTTTTCATCACAGGTAATGATTCGATTTAAAATCCCTTCATTATTGTGCCGGTTGAGTAATGCAACGCAGCAGTCAACGCGCGTTTGTTGATTTGCTTCACTCAATTCGTGAGGTACCCACCTTTCAAGCTTTTTCACCTTACCAATTTGCTTCAAGTGGATTAAAACAGTTTTATCACTAACACCGCAGCCTGTAGCTAACTCGGATGTGGTTTGCGATGGATTCCGCTTCCACAATAGCCTTCAATTCTTCATTATCAACTTTGGTCTCCGGCCGTCCACGGGGCTTGTTCTGCAGGTCGAAATTTCCAGAACGAAAACGTTGGAACCAAAAACGCACTGTGTTTTCTTTTGCGGCACCGTCGCCATACACATCATTAATCCTTCGAGCCGTTTCTGCAGCACTGGTGCCACGGTGGAACTCGTACTCGTAAATAACGCGATATTTCAAGTTTTTCATTTTGTAAACTGAGTGACGCAAAGAAAAAAACAATTGAGGAAAAAACAAATGAATTATAATTTTTCAAAACACAAATACATGAGTAAATAGCTGTATAAATTTGGATTTGGAATTCCTAACCAAAGAGAAGATATTTGAGATCAAATTTGCCAGTACGGCAAAACGCCAATTTCATATGTAAGGACCTAATATATATATATATATATATATATTATTTCTATTGTCTATTGTTTATCAACTTAGTACAAATTATAAAATAAAAGGATTTAGAGCCATATACATATGTAAATAAATAAATAAGTATGTATTAAAGGAAACACATTCTTATTGTGAAGTTGCAATTTCAGAACAAAGTTCTGTGAATTATTAAACAATTTTTATTAATCAATTAGAAAAGACATACAGAAAAATTCAAATAAATTAATTAATACATAACTTAACCTAACTAACTTAAATTTATCTAACCTAATATGTATTTTTTGTTGTATGTGATTTTTCATTTTTTTTTTAAATAGACATGCGAACATGGAATACATGTCACATCACTATTCTGACTATTTTCAAACTAAGCTAAACACTTGTGCTATTTAAATAGGACTAACTTGCTAGTCTGAAGTGAGGTTCGAAACCGCGACCTTTGGATCATGAGACGAGTGTCCTAACCACATGACCAACAAGCTACTCGTCATCTATTGATTTGATCGGGTATGTTTTTACGATTTTATAAAAGAGTATAATATAGTTAGGTACCTACAATGGTTTTGTCACCAATATCAATTCATTAATTTATTTAAAGCTCTTTAAAAAAACCCTTTTGTTTGTGGTCATTATATTGTAGGGTTTCATGTTTCGTGGATGTCGCGTGGGCCTTTTGTCGTAGATCTTTTGTTGTTGGACAAAATGTCCGTGAACCTTTCGTCACGTCATGCACCGCCAAAATAAAAAACGATCTATGAACAATGAACGCTGTCGTAGATTGAAATTCTAAATTTACTGTGTTCTTAAGTGTTTATTTATTATGCAAAGTACAAGGACTTTTGACATTTTATAAAAATTATGATTGAAATTTAACAATTGTATTCACAATGCCAGCCTTACTGGGTTATGCCCGTGCCGAGTTAATCATTCAGCCTTCCCTTTATGTAGATACATGAGATGCTCATCTATAAATTAACAGGAATATCTTACCACATCCCAACTCGCAACAACACGCAATTCACCTACTTTTCATCTCCCCTTTTGTAAGACCAATTCAAAACAAAACTCCTTTATGTACAGAACCACAAATTCATTTAACACAAACTATCACCACATTGACATTTTCAACGCAACAATAAGAAACATAAAACAAACAATATCTACACTAGCGGACCCAAACTAATTTGTACATTATATCTTCCCTTCTACTCCCGTCCCACATTCCCCTCCACCCTCTCCACTCGCTATTAATGTATGTTAAAGTAAATTTTTAAATTCAGTGGAAAATTTTTAAGATTGTTTTGCTGTTAATTTTTCCCAAAACAAAATAAATAAATAAATAAACACACAAATACACACACTCACACAAACTCACTATTGGACATGTTTTTTCTTATTCCTTTTATCGATTGTATATATGTGTTTTCTTGTAATTGGCCCAAAACTCTGTACATCAATTATTGTTTTTTTTCAAGATTGATTAATTATATGGCTGTAAGAAAACCAATAAATGAAAATAAAAATAAAAATAAAACAGGATAAATAGAAAAAAATCTTTAATACTCATAGTTGTTTTACATTACAAAAAAATATATTTCCAAATTTATGAACTTGGTAGAGCATGTGTAAGCCATGCGTATGAACTTGGTAGAGCATGTGTAAGCCAGGCGTATGATGCATATTGTTTCGTTGTGTTGGTGCCCATAAACACTGACACAACGAAACAAATGCCTCGTACGCACACGCACACATACTAATTTGATTGTCTTTCTTAAATGGAAAGAGATTTACCTACCTAATGTGGATATGTAAAACTGAGTTGATTATATTTAAAAAAATGGAACGTATATTTTATAGAATATTTTTAGATCCACTCAAATCTTGTCACTTGACAACTAATGTTGTTAAGATAAACAGTTAACACACAGATATGTCATCCAAAAACATCAATGATGCCAGAAATTGTAAATGCAGGTGCTTTCTTTAAAGTGTCAAAGTTGGTTAATTGCCCGGTTATTTGAGGGTAATATCATCAGAGAATGTACAATGATACAAAATAATAATTTAGTTTTGTATGTACATTAGTACATATTGCATTTTTAATATTGAAATACAATTTTAATAGCTCTAGTCAACGGAATTTTAAAGAACCCCATTTATTTCCTCCACTCATGAATGAAGTCCTATGGCAGCCTGTGATTGATACCAGTACATTCTATATAAATTTTATTATTCTGAGTATAAAAACAAAACGACAAAGTAGACGGGACATATTTATTCATGTACGCCTAAGGTTTCCATGAGAAATGTCGAGACATCTGTCAAATGTCATCATGTCAATACTGACGAAGTGTAGGTAAAATGATACATGACAGAGTTCAATACATGATTTTTAAGATGAGACAAAGCAATAACAATTGATCCGCCTATAGTTTAAATACTGCTATCTATCTTTCAATTAATAGCATAAATATAAATACTGCCATCTGTGAACCACAAATTATAACATTATCACTTTTACCCAAACAGCTTTATCAAAAATGTCACATATTCTTATCCGGATTCATATATTTTCTTCATATCTTTTCCATCCATAGATCTGAATGATGATAATGTTTAGGATTCAGCTTTTTCTTAAGTCAATTTTGTCATTATTGGGATCATGATCTCCGGGTGCTGACATGTTGTCCTTGACGATTCAGATAGCCATTACAATTGGATCTTGTTCTCAGATCATTCCAGATATTTTAAGTCCTCTACGTTGCAGGTGATATGTGTGTGTGAAAATTGGAGGATGGGTTATGCAGATTACGGAATAGCTTGTAGATTACCTGAAGCAATTAATCAATCAATTAAACAGGTTAATTTAATTTCTACTCTAAATATTAAAAGTGAGTACCTACTTTACATTAGTAATTTGAAATTCTGGAGTTGAAATAATTCTATAAGCAGATATGTTTTAATAGCAATATTGGAAGCATATATTTTGTATTTTTTTTAAATATGAATCCTTGTATGGAAATTGAATTACGTTTAATTTTGAAAGCAAAAGTAACCATTGCATTTAATTATACGAGAACGTACATATGTTTGGTTCTTTGTGACACACATTTCATCATATGTTGCTAAGCTTGCCAAACATATTTTATATATTGGTCTATGCACCCATGAAGATGCTTTTATTGCCACATGGTAGTAACTCGATTAGATTTTCATTTGGTAGCCAGGGATACAATGCCTCAACAAAGTGTGTGAAAATTTCTAAGGCTATTCATGAGCTGCTACTGCAGCATGAGGAAGTATATAGATGACGCTTGGATTCGTTGCTAAATTTTCCAAATCTCTTAGATGTACGGTGCTCGTTGTAAGTAACTTATGTCGATATCACCAAATGTCAAGATATTTTAATGAATTAGGAATTAGCAAATAAGGAACAAATATAGATCAGTTGGTTTTAATTAAGAATGAGTGGCTTGTACGCCTAAGCATATAGAATATGAGTGAGGAGAATATATTCACATATTTTCTCCCTTCGTGGCGAGTTTTGAAGGTACTAGGGATGTATTTTCCAATTGCCTCTAGGATATGCACGAAGTACTTGAAATGCTTAGGTAAACTGTATATTGAAGGAAGGCCATGCTTAAAACCTTCACATTTACCATTACATGTGTAATTTTCTATGCAGTGAATGTTTAAAGAGGAGCTGCAAATTTGCGAATTTTTGAATCCTTGTAACTTCATCACTTAAAAATCAAAAACTCTCATCAAATTTGTCACCATATACATATTATGTACTAGTTTATCCCTTCATCTTCTCAAAATACTTGATGCTCTCAACGTAACCAAAACAGACAGCGTAACATGAGCACTCAACACGATCGCAGCCATATAAAAACGACGTGGACAATGCTGCCGTATCGAACGCACTGCTCCAATATTTTTATCAGCACACGAGACACGTTAAATAGGACTTCAAAACAACAACGATTGATGAGCATAAATTAGATGATGCTTGAGTTTGAACCAAGCAGGAGTGGTACATCAGTATAGAGAAGAGGGGTTTTCTAACCTCTGGAAACGGTATGATGGTAAAATAGTTAAGATATATTTCTCTGATAATATTTATCCCTAAACTTTTTATAAAGGGATTTCTATTGGGAGATTTTTATGTTTATAAGAGATTTTCTTGTGTGGAATGAACTAATGAGACGATGACTTCTCATCATGACGACGATAATTATCTGCCATCAAAAACGAAAGATAAACTCGTACGGAATATTTCCTTTGAAATGTACGGTATGAGTATTGGAAGACTAGATATTACCAGATAAACTATTTTGGAGACTATCCATATAAAAATATGTATTTGTATATTTATTAGGCAAGACTCGTTGTTTAGGAGCAGGTGTAGAGGTTAATTTTTTTTTTTTTTTGCCTGTTTATTGTAAAACATTTTGAGTTAAGTTTAAAAAAGTTGTTTTTTTTAAAAACGTTTTGAGTTGTTTTGAAAACATCTTGAGTTTTATTAAGATAAATAATAATTTAAAAAAACACATGAAATGAATAAATGTATTTAAATTTCATTATGTTTTTATTGCACATAATATAATATAATACATGAGCAGTTTTCTGAAAATAAAAAACGGTAACCTTCGATGGTAAAAATAATACATATATCTTAACTTATAAATTACATGACTGTTTAAAAAACATAACAAAAGCACTTTAGTCCAGTCACAAAACAACGCACAGAATAACACCAAAATAATAATAAAAAAAAACAACTAAACAATATTCAAACATAAACCACCCATAATAACACATGACACATGAAATGTTTATTTGCAAACATTAAATATTTGATACTTAATTAGCAATTCAAAAAATTATAATATTGCACTGTTATCTTAACAAAGTTAAATAAGACTAACTTAATACTCAGGTAAAAAAAATAAAGGTAAGCTTAAAATTATTATGAAATTACAAAAAAAATATTTTAGTGTCTTGTTGCTACAAGCGAAATGCTTAGTGTATTCGATTGATGAAATTGTCTTAGATTAAGCTTTGCTTGGATAGTTTCAGAGTGGTGAAGGTTGGTATGGATCTATTGGTTATTCTGATCTTCATGCAAAATATAATACACTAGCTATATTCCGTCCCTTACAAGAATCACCACTGACTTATTCATTCAAGTGTTGTGTAATGCATCTTATATAGAGGGAATATTAAACGAACTAATTTGTAAGGACCAAACCGTAATCCTTGAGCAATCACACTTGACTACGTCATACGGTTTCGCAAATTAAGGGCTAACTTAACATTAAAAAAAAAACAGTTTATTTGCGAAGGTTTTCCGAAGCAGGCATCTCCTACATTTTGATAAAAAATATTTAATATACAAACATTTTAATTAAAACATTTACAAATTAAATGTATGTATGTGATGTAAATGTTATACACCAAATAAATATAATTAAATCTTAATAAATATTTTCTCGTTTATAAAAGTTTTGCATACATGTTATTTCAACATTATCTGCGATGTAGAGTATTTTTTTTATACAATGCTTATTATGAATTTTTTACTTCAATTTTTTAAGAAAAATGAAAATTATTTTCAAACCGGTGTCATTTTCATAAAATAATGTCTATTTTTTTTCTATTTTATTTCATTTAACTCGAACCCTGGCGACGTAATTATCACCACTAGCTACGCGCTAAGAAGGACCTTTTGTGGGACAGCGCATAGCTCCGCCATTTTGAAATTTTAAAAATAATTTGTTGAAAAAAATCATGTTTAACCATGCCGTAAACAATGATAGTAAAAATAATTTTATATGTGCAAAGGTTACGTCAAATATTTTTTTAATTTGAAAATATTTTTTATGCCTCAACGTAGTATAACCCCTTAGAGATATTATTATGTATCTGAATGGATGTCTGTCTAAACTTATGAAAGAGACGGGAGGTAGGATTAAAAGGG
>JADDOH010017529.1:0-32148 GCA_016648135.1 Agrypnia vestita
GATTGAACGCTACACTCTTCTATCCTGGCACACCACTTTTGCTTCGGCCACATTCATACATCTTCTCATACACGTTCTACGATTGTTGCGGCTTTTAACAGGGCCATCCTCAAATACTTGTAGTACCTGATCGTGCCAGGTCTTTCGCGGACGCCCTCTATTCCTGTTGCCTTCAACATTCGCCTCATATATTTTCTTAACCATCCTTTCCTCGTTCATACGTTCCACATGACCAAACCATCTCAGCACTCCTTTCTTTATTCTATCTACCACACTACAGCCAGCATTGCATTCACTTCTAATTTGTTCATTCCTCACTCTATCGACCAAAGATTTTCCACACAAGCGTCTTAGTGACCGCATTTCATGATTATTCAGACATCATAAATGTTCTTTAACTCTATTTTAAACATGTGGAGTTACTCATATAAAAGAAGTAGATATATACAAATAATATAATCAATATTTTTTAACTATAATTATTCCTAACGTACCCTTTTATACGGTAAACAGAATGCGCAAAAAAAACAAAGCTACCAAATAATTTTTAAGTTTGCCGCAATATTCTGGTCAGTCAAATAAAACTTCAATAATATTATTTGTACGTCTTTAAATTTGGAGTATAAATTGTACAGAGATTAATTAAACCCATTTTTTGGGCGAAGCGATTGGAACACACCGGAAGAATGTTCCCTCTCGCGTATATCTAAGCCACGTTTATAATGTAGTTAAAGTATTTATTCAAGCAAAATTAAATCAGTAAATAAAAACTTATTTTTTACAAGGGACATTGTTTTTTTAAATTATTTAAAATTTT
The DNA here is from genome assembly GCA_016648135.1 of Agrypnia vestita. NCBI lineage: Eukaryota > Metazoa > Arthropoda > Insecta > Trichoptera > Phryganeidae > Agrypnia > Agrypnia vestita. The sequence goes on from JADDOH010017529.1 coordinate 818, forward strand.
GTTAAAAAACCAAGTCTCTTGAAACTTTTTATAATGAAGGGTGATTTATTTAATCAAACGTACTTTCTAAGGGTAATTAGTTTGATTAATTGTTTCAATATTTTAGAGCTCGTTGTATTTTTTTTATACAAGTCAAACGCATTGGAACGTCATGGAACCAGACAGTGTACCTATCAAGAAGCTTAAGTTATGGTTTGTGTCTTCTGGGGTATTATGCCGTCTTATTACGACCTTTCTGTCCATCAGCCCTGATGATGGACCCTGCAATGGGATCCGAAACGTCGGCCAGAAAGGTCGTAATGACACGGCATAATACCCCAGAAGACACAAACCAGAAGATTCTGAGTGGCCGTGAAAACCTAAGAACGTTCTTAAACTTAAGTTAGCTCATGTCTATATTTTTATGGTCTGCGGATTTGGAATGGTATTTTTGAATCCGCCGAGTTTTCAAACTTAATTTTGCATGTTTTTGTTTTAAATCAACACACCTTTATGTTACATACATATTATCTCACATAATTTTTATGCCAAAACTGTATTTTACAACGTATGTCGACAAAAAATCGTATTTTATAAATAAAATCTGTCTTGTATTCAAGAACACATTCTTAATGTGAAGTTGCATTTTTTTCACAGCCAAGTTCTGTGAAATTTAAAACCGAATTTATTAATCAATTGGATAGACATATAGAAAAATCGAATCTACGGAAAAATATTTGTCTGCTACCGGGATTCGAACCACGGATCTCATCCTATCCAATTACGCTATAGCGGCCTTGTGCAGCGTAATTGGATAACGCCTCTGCCCCGGATAGGAAGAGATCCGTGGTTCAAATCCCGATAGCAGCCAAATATTTTTTCGTGAATTTGATTTTTCTGTATGTCCTTCTAATTGATTAATAAATTTTGTATTATTAATATTTAAAGCATTAACTTTGTGGTTAGACATTATAACAGATTGTTAGTTAACTTTGTAAAAACCATTTAATGTTCACAAAAGATGGGGTAACACCCACTTTAGACTCCGCCCCCTCTCACTCTCTTTCGGTATATCCTTGATGGTTCATTAGGCTAATCAGTGCATGTTCGTCCCTGACAAGACTAACACGCATGTGATCAATTATTAGTGGAAGTGTAACAATATATGATTGAGGTGTGTAGTGTTGTGAATGTAGTGGTGTAGTGTTGGTCCTGACGAAGAGACGGTTACGTCTCGAAACCGGTAGACCTAAAGTGTAGTGGTTTTTACAAAGTTAACTAACAATCTGTAATTAATTTTGTTTTAAAACCTATCTTATTTCGCAACTGAATTCACATCCGATATCTTCTGACAATTGGGATAGTAATATTGTGCGTAACCATCCAAAATTGTGTTAAATGGCTCGTGCGTGGGCTCCACACATCCATCCGCATTCTAACACAGACGAAGCCTTCCTCCGTAGGTGTCAACCGTGAACTTCTTATTTACTGTTAGCTCCACAATACAGTCAAGTTGTAATGGTTTCCTGCGCGAGGAATAGATTGGAGAGTTCTCGGATAATAAATTAGACCTCACCTGGCTTACCTCTTCCGATCTGGTAACGGATTGCCTCCCTCCACCTGCAGGTCGTAAACTAGTCAACTCTTCACATCGTCCTCCTTTTAGGCTTACGCACACCGAGTTCAGATTGCGGACAGTACCTTGGCTTGCCCTTGTTTTTACTGTTTCGTGTTTCGGCCGCTTGAACTCCGACAAAAGAGAAAAGAAGCGAAAATCAAAAGTTTTATTCTGCTTTGATTTATTGTAAAAGTATGTATTACACACCCAAATCTCTGTAAAAGAAGTACCTGCTAGTCAGGGGTGTACTGTGGGAATATTGAAGCGTGACTTTTACGTAACAATATGTTTTTAAAAAAAATCGAAGAGAAAACATATCTCGTAATATTCCTATCACATTGTTCACATTTTAATTAATCATAATAGTATTATGTCACGTAAATATTTAATTTCTCAAATAAATATTTAATTTTTTGCTTCAATGTTCTCACTGTACGCGCCTGCTGCCAGTGTAGGTATGTCTATACATATATACCTGTAAAGTTTTTTATTTAGTTCAAGAATGATAGTCATTTCGTTTCAAATCGATTCTCTAGAGGTTAATATAGATACGTTCAGTTCACTTTAATGAACCATTCATTATATTATTTATTGAATTGGCGTTAACTTTGTGGAATGACATTATAATTATATATAAATAAATAGATTACTTGTCTAAGACCACTAATGAGTTTAAGATGATTACACAACTAGTTTCGACAACTACCGATGTTGTCATCAACGGGTGATGATTTAAACTAATTTTAACTCTTATGCTTCAGTTTAAATCATCACCCGTTGATGACAACATCGGTAGTTGTCGAAACTAGTTGTGTAATCATCTTAAACTCATCAGTGGTCTTAGACAAGTAATCTATTTATTTATATATAACCATTCATTAGTTCAGCAGTCGTGGATTAAATTTTTTCGGTGAGCAGATGAACGATTTCAAATGAAGGACATACTCCTCTCCGTTAGCGATGGTTTTTAGTGGACACATGATCGATTTTCCCCTTCAAAAATTTGCAGTTAAAAATCTTCAGCTCTAGAGAGACAAACGCTTCTTGCACCGCTGAAAATTGGGTGGAAAAAAGCTTGCCTCAAAATACAAAGTACAAGGAACATAGCTTGCGGTGGATGTAGATGACGCAATTTCATTTCCATTAATACATTTGTTTTGTGTAACTTCAATGATAAGATGGCGAGGCATTTGGCAATACCAATTGCCGCCACGACAGCCATCCTAAAGAATGGCCGCCATTATCGTGCGAAACGATGTGCATTGGCAGCCACGTGAAGGTGAAATCTATAACAGGATTTAATTTTGATTTCTCTTGACGAATGATTGAACCCCCGAGCTCTCGGTTAGGTACTTGGCAACGGCTTACGACTAGACCAAGCAATCTCTACTTCAAACACCGTTTAGTGGCTTTCTCCAATCTAAATCATAAAAAACACGATACCAACCAGTTTTAGCATACTTGAAACCCATGATTGCACGGCCTATATTAGAACATTTATAAATGGCTGAAAAATATGAGCTACTCAATAAGCTTGTCCTTGAATCCTCAAAAACCAAAAAAATACAAGTCGTATGTCTAGAATTTTACTGAAATGTATCAAGAACATGCCGTAATTAGCAGAATATTAAAGACTGGTAATGAATTTGGTTATATGGTTGATGTTTTCAATGACAGTCTAGTGAACATTAAGTTTATACTTAAAGAGACAATACTATTTCATTAATAACTGCTGTTAAAATATACATGTAATAATGTGTAATATAATTTTTTTTGTACACATTACTGCTCTTTTTAAAATATTTTTAATGTATTTTATATTTTTAATTTTTATACTCATATTTTAATGCTTGTACCTGATACTTTCACTGCTTATACCTTTTATTGCTTAAACACGTACCTACTTTATATTCATATATTTTATATTTTACTGCTTACTTCTGATATTGTTTAATGTATATACTTTTTTATTTTAATGTAATATTTTTTATGTAAAAGCCTGTAATGGGCGTACATAGGTAAATAAATAAATAAACAGCGGCAATACTTTGACCTTTGCTCAAGCTACAGAATTTTTCGTAGTTCAAAAGGATCAAAAACGTGCATATAAAATATGACTAACGTAATAATTGAATTATGTAAAAAAATATACATGCGAGTACGAGCGTAGAATGACAATTCCCTGCGTGGCGTTCTATTCCGTGTCTTGGTAGAAACATGGAGATGGTGGCCGCTGATTACGAAGAATTTAAATAAAAATGTACCTCGAGGAGCTATTCGGATGTCGGGTAAAGTAACAATAAAAGGTGCCATTTGAGGAGACTGCTTTTAAAATAAAGCCATTCAAGACTCCAAACAGAAATTTTTCGGTCGTGAAAAAAGTGAATGTATTCAGATTTAGTAATGTTTTTTCTGGTCGGAGCCACAATAAAATACCGAGGAAATATACGGTTGGTTAACACGTTCATTACAGACAATTCCAAGAATTTCCTCTTGTACGTTAAATGTTTGCGAAGTGGTCGGAGAAAAAGTCATTCTTTGTTCGTTCAGCATCAAGTTTGAAGAAATAATTCTATGTAGGGAAGGGGGGGGGGGCATAGTGGGGTACTTAAGACTCAAACACACCTACAAGATAAAATATTATGATTAAACAACAAGTTTTGACTCCATATCATGGTTTAATGTATTGCGAACGACTATGGACATGTTTTTCACGATTACGATAAAAAATCTACGATATGTGAATACATAAATGTAAAATGGCATTTGCCCCGCTATGCCTACTATGTGGGGGCATAGCGGGGCAAATATATTGTTACTTTAACAACAAAACGTAAACTGACAAAATCTTAACTTTTTTACAGACAATCTTGTATTTTTAATTATGATTAAATCCAGAAGGTACTGCTTCAAAACGAAAAATTAACCACCACAATATATAATTGAGTTCGATAAATAGTTGCTGTTTAATTTCACGTATGTTTTTAAACGAAAACAGTGTTTTTTAGTCTTTTTTTATATAGCATAAATGGCTGTCGAAATGACATGGATCGCACGTGAAGGTCACGTGCCGACTGACAACCAATTAAGGCGAGCCCTTTAAAACATTGCACGGTGTTTCGTTCGAGCTGTCATAGGGATTCCCCGCTATGCCCCGCTACCCCATTATGCCCCCAACTCCCCTACTATATATATGTTTGTTCTCTAGTACTTTGTTCACAAATCTTTAAATACAATCAACAGATTCCCTAAATAATATATTGATATAATATAACTTATAATATATTGAATTCGTTAACTAGTACCCCGGTTTGGCATGTCTGCTACGGCTCCACCTCACTTGGATACCTTAGTAACAAACGCGGGCACGACCGTAAAGCTTTACAATACTCATAACTTAAAAATATATTTTCAAGTGTTGGAAAAGTTTACAACCTACAAGGAGTATTCGAAGATGACTAAAACTCCAGCTGAGCTGAATGTCGCGTCTCGTAAATGTAAAAGCTTCAAAGCCTTCGTGGATTCTACAGTCATTCGCTCACTCCCTCATAAAATAATATGTACCTTTCTTTTTTACAAATCCAATACCTTATTGCAACCGCAAAATGACGAATTTGTCAAATACCTTTCATTTTTACTTTTAACCACGTCCAAAGTTTTTTCTCAAGAATTTTTCTAATATAAAATATTTTACGCGCGAATAAACTGCGCTATATTTGCGACCACGTTTTTTTTCAATCAATAATATAATACGATTAGTATTCAAAATACCGGTCTTAGTATTGATTGCGTGCGTGTGCGTTGGCGTTGGTTCAAACCGATGCGTTCACACGTATTGACCTTATTGGCTCACGGCATTGTGAAGTGGGTGTATAGCTATGATGTGCTGTCACAAATTAGCATTTCAGGTTATGGTTTTATTATTGTTCTGTGGACACGTTATACAACACCGCGATCTCTGTTCTTTGCAAAAAGGCATTTTTCTCCGTATCCATTGTACTCCTACGAACCGTTGACCTCTGCTTTACACTGTAGGAAGTAACAATGGAATGTTGCCAGGCGTTGTGTGGCCCGTGGAACAAAAAGTTAATTGCTTTAATTAACTTATCTAGAATGAAGTACGTGAGGTTTAGTACTTGAATTCTCTGTTGTTTTTGAAGATATTTTCGCAAGAGTATGTCCATTGGAACTTGAGAATATTGCAAGCCACGAAGACTTTTTGTAGACCAGTAATTCTTTCGGATTTATTCTAGGGTTAGGGACGTGTTGGCTTTACTAATGTTTTAACCCTTAAATGCATATTGTGCCGAAAACGGAACATTGATTTTGTTTTCAATTATCACACAAAATATTTGTCATTCTTTATGTCGATCCTTATAAAAGTATTCCTCAGTCATTGAATGAAAAAATAATAATAATTTTGTCCATGCCCAAAGACCAAAAGTCGATGTCTTTATCTTTATGTCCGTATTCGATCAAAAGAAATCTCGGTTATTTGACAGATTTATCCCAGAAAAATATAAAACGAGCAGGTTTGTTTATCAATTTTGTATTCATACAATTATTTTTATCTTTTTTATACTAAATGCACAGGAAGTCATGCATTAATTTAGCATTAAATGCATGTGGTGCCGAAAACGGCACATGGTAATTTTTTGAAAAAATAAATGAAAAAAGAAAACAATGATTTTTTTTACTATTTTTCCCTTAGTCTACGGGTGAAGCTCTATAAAATATATTTTTTCCACACAAAAATCAGACTTCATGCATTTAAGGGTTAATAATCTATGCACGCTTGTTTCTGCCTAAATAATTGTATACATATAATTTAAATAATTGTATACATACATATAATTTACACATTTTTAACGCTATAACAGGTCACGAAGTTCAAATACTGTAGCGAAATATTTGATAAATACACTCAGGCTTGAGAAAATCACACAGTAGTGTGAACTTCACCGGGAATCGAATCCGGGATCGATACATAACACTCGATAAGTGTGAAGGGGCCTCTTAAAAATCTCTACAACAGGACAAATCTTCGAGGAACGTAAAATTGAGCAAAGTCTGTTTATTTTATGCGGTGGCGCTGGATATATTGACGGTCCCTACGTATACTATCGAATCTGCAAAAATTCTTTTTCCGTTTTACTGTCTCAAAACATTCAATTTACTCTATATTTTCGGACAAAGTAAAAAAAAATCATGTCAAACAAAGTATGTACTAAAGAAAAAATAAAGATTGTCCGAAAATATGTATAGAGTAAATCGGATTGTTTAAAATAGTAAAATAAAAATCGATTTTTTGCAGATTCGACAGGATGGGACTTGGGACCCTCGATAATGTATCTGGTGAAAACTTCCACAAATATATAATTTTATGCAAATAAATGTATAAAAATGATATGCCATCAACTCAATTTAGTTCAAAAATTAGGAAGTCAAAAAAGTTAAGTTAACTTATATTTTTTCAGTGTCATAATACAATTTTTTATCCAAAACTAAATTCTGCCAAAACGTTCTTTCAGGAAAGTACGAGTATTTATTTCTAATTAACTTTTGTCCTGGCGTCGTACACGATTCTTTATTGATCATATCGTCCCTTTAGAGGTAAAACTCGCTAAGTGTCATTAGAGTAGTTTTGAGATAGGGAGGTTTGAACATTCAACATGTGATATTAAAATGATTGAAAATGTTAAAATTATGAGTTTTACTAATAAATGACTATAAATATTGACGGAATATTCACTTACTGATTTCTACCTGGAGTAGAGATGGAAAAATATGAAAATATGTTTGTATTCATAACTCATTTTGGCCAATATTGCGGTTAGTGAGTTTTACCTCTAAAAGAACGATATAATATGTTGACTAAAATGTGATTCGCATACATTCTTAAGACAACAAATAATATTCCAATGAACTTTTAATTCTAGTAACGTGTGTGTTTTAATTTAAAACTAAGAATGAAACATTCTTAGTTTTAAATTATATTCGTGTTCTCGTCAACTTCTGTGAGGGAATAGTAACGGCATTCCTCCTCTCCCTCGCACAGGAACGCTCACGATTACAATTAAAAGGGCTCAGCGTGATATGACGACTTCCCTGCCACAGTTGCATTTCCGGAATTCCAGACTTCCGGTATTTCGCCCACAACTTCCTGTTACCGGCATAGGAAGAGGAAATGCATGCAGGAGTGTCGGATGCCGAACGTCAGGCAAATTGACCTCGAGTCAAATTAAAACATTCCTGATTTTACTGATGCAGATACGGCGAATGAATGTTGTACACATTGTACACGGCATCAACATGACATGTTGTTAATGATATCATTCTATATGGGTTTGTGCTATATTGAAGTAACTTTGAAGTGATACGTGATATGAGAAGGTAGTTTTTTAGTGAGTGTGGGATAAAATAATTGGGACGTAGTTTTATATGGAAACTTTATGTGAGCTACATTGATGATATGTGGGGGTACAAAAGCAAAGGCAGCAATGTCCAAAAAAAAAATTAATGAATTCATCGAGGATTACTAATTTATAATGTACTGAACTCGAGATTTTAAAGGAAACAAAACATATAAATTAATGGGAAACATGATTTTGGAAGGGATAGATAGATACATAAAATCCCGAATTCATTACATTTAAAATTAGTAATCATCGATGACTGTATTTAAAACAGTTTTTTGTATTTTTTTTGGATATTGCTACATTTTCTTTTATACCCCAAATATTACGTAAATATGCTAGTTCAATAATTTAAAATCAATGTGATCACTGAAGTAACCTTGAAGTGATACGTGATATGAGAAGAGATAGTTTTTTAGTGAGTGTGGGATAAAATAATAGCGACGTAGTTTTATATAGAAACTTTTTGTGAGCTACATGGATGATATTATGTTATCCATATACCTTTTAGGTTTCTATCATATTTTAAATAAAAAAATATATATATACAAATAAATGTAAATACGCTAGTTCAATAATTTAAGATTAATGTAATCAGCCCAGACTTTATATTTGGTTTTATATTTTATTTGTATTTTGTTATATTTTTTAACAAAAAAACCATCAACAACCCTTATATGTAGATAGTTCTAGAGTGACATTAGATTAAAAAGTATCAATATTTTATATTATGTTTTTATAATAAAGATTATAAATAATATTTTTTATGGTAATGAAATTATAAATAATGTTTTCTCGATAAAGAAATAATAAAGAATGTCTTAATGAACAAAATAATGAACAGAAAAAGCTTGAATAAAGAAGGCTGGTTTGTATACTTGTCAGGGTATTGTATAATGTACATATCTTATTGTACAAAATAATGTACAAATCTTAACTTGTATCGGACGTTTCTGCTTAATATCTGCTTAAACGTGAATATTAAACCTTTTAAATAAAGTACGTGGTCAGTGTTCCGTAAAATGTCAGGCGTGGCTAATGATACGCCCTAACCTTTAAGTGCCAGCGTTGTTAAGATACTCCTTTTGTAATTATTATTTATAAGAACGAATACTTTAGTTTACACGGTAACTTGGGTCTTGAACTTTACTCTACTTCCGCAAAAGAATTAAAATACTATACGCTAACAATGAAAAATAAACAACACGTCTTTTAACAGTATGTTAGTTAACTTAGTAAAATCCGCTACCAGATTTAAGGTCTACCGGATTCGAGACGTACCCGTATCTATCTCAGGACCAACACTACACTACTATGTTCGCAACGCTATACACCACAACCATAGTATTGTTAAACTTTCACCAATATTTGTTACACGCATGTTAATCTTGTTAGAGACAAGCTTGCACTAACTTGCCTACAGGACAATCAGGAATCTACAAGGAGGGGGCGGGATCTAAAGTGGGTGTTACCAATACTATTTATTTTTAGTCGGTACAATAAATTAAAGAGGATTTCGGCTAAGCGGATCTAACTGCCTTCATAAGTATGTGTGCCGTTGTTCATGTGTGTCTACATGACCAACGACCTTAACCAACCTTACAGTAATCTAATCTAACTAACTAACTAACCAACTCTCACGCCGTTTCACCGCAGGGGTAGGCAGTAGAACGCCATATTCTTCTATCCCGACACACCACTTTTGCTTCGGTTACATTCATTATTCTTCTCATGCATGTTCTACGGTTGTCGGGACTTTTAACACATCCTTCAATACATTTGGTATCTGATCGTGCCTGATTTTTCGCGGACGCCATCTATTCCTGTTGCCTTCAACACTCGTTTCATATATTTTCCAAACCATCCTTTTCTCGCTCATACGTTCTGCAAGACCAAAACATCTCAGCACTCCATGATTCCCAGCATTACGTTCACTTCTTATTTATTTATTCCTCACTCTATCCACCAAAGATTTTCCACATAAGCGCCTTAGTTTTTTTTTCATTTCGTCATTTCGTCCTTAACTTGCTGGAATTACAACTTCAGACAATTAGAGTGTAACACGCAATCAGCGCGCAACTCACAATGACTCAGACAAAACGCAAGGGTCGCCCACCAATTTACATGGTCTTTATAATATTATTTTATCATATTTAGTTTTAGGTTTAAGTCAATAAAGTTAATTGAAAAAAGCAAATGGTTATCTATTCTATTTTTTACGGTCGTACGGCTAGCATAATATTCATTTATGCATACATTAAATAAATACGTCAATATTAATACCACACCACCGAGTTAGTCCATTTTATTGTGCAAGCATTAAGCTTAGTTTGCGTTATCTCTATGTGAAGTTATAAATTTTTATTTTTTATCTTCGATTCGTTAAATTTACAAGATGATTTGCTACGGTTAGATAATTATTGTAAATTAAATAAACTTGACTTGAATCCCTCGAAATGTTCTTGTGTAGTTTTCACACGCAAAAAGTATATAATATCATTTAACCATATACTAAAAGGAAAAAAATTAGAAACAGCTACATCAATCAGAGATTTAGGGGTGATCAATCATAGAAAATTATTATTATATTATAATTTAATTAATTATATTAAATTTATAATTAATTAAATTATTATAAAATAGAAAGGCTTATAGGACTTTAAGTTTTATCATGAGAATATCTAAAGATTTTAAGTGTGTAAAAACATTGAAAGTACTTTACTGCACTTTTGTCAGAAGCAAACTTGAGTACGCAACGCAAGTATAGAACCCCCAGTATATGATCTATGTAAATCGCTTGGAACAAATTTAAAAAAAAATTATTCGCTTTCTCAACTTCAAATTCAATTGCGTTTCTGACGATTATGACAGTTTATGCAAAAAATATCATATCCTACCATTAAACAAACGTCGGGAAATAGGTGATTTGATGTACCTACTAAAAATTGTATCAGGCAACGTCGACTGTCCTGAACTATTAAATAGACTAAAATTCCATGTTCCCTGTAGGTCTCGTAGACACAACCTAGTCTTTCACATCGATTTTACCTCATCCAACTATCGTCGTAATTCATATTTCTTGAGGGTATGCGATGCATTCAATAAACTGATGAGATTATTGGATATTGATCTGTTCGAGTGCAGGCACACAAGATTGAGAAAAATTTTGAGTGCTGAATTTTTTTCCTACTTAATAATTAAGTCTCTTTTTCTCTTGTTCATTCTTTTTGTATTATTTTTAACATTCCTTTGTTTTTCTGTTAGTAATTAAGTCTCTTTTTTCTTTTGTTTAAATTTTTTATTCTTTCTTGATATATAATTCTTAACATGCCTAAGTTTTAAGAAAAATTTTGAGTGCAGAATTTTTTTCCTACTTAATAATTAAGAATCTTTTTCTCTTGTTCATTCTTTTTGTATTATTTTTAACATGCCTATGTTTTTCTGCTATTAATTAGGTTTCTTTTTCTTTTGTTTAAATTTTTTATTCTTTCTTGTTATATAATTCTTAACTTGCCTAATTTTAATTTATAACATACTAGCTGTGCCCGCGCGGTTTCGCACGCGTAGATTTTTAGTACACTGTTTGGATCGTCATAGAACTTTCGCGAACCTTCTAGAACATTCTCCTTCGAGTACTTATTTATCGAATGTACAGGAACCTTTTAGACACACTCACACATTCCGCCACTCAGTTTAAAACCTTATAGAACTATCGGGAATTTTCTAGAACCTTCTCCTTCCAGAACTTTCTAGAGAACATTTTTCCGGAACCTTCTAGACTAACCTACACAGTCGGCGCGCCTATTTTGAAACAATCTGAAGCATTTGCGGCCTTCCCATAACAAAACAATGTGCTAGAAAGCACATTTTCGTCACCCACTCCCACCCATGCACAGCCACCCCCACCATTGTTAGTGGAATGGTACATGCGCAAACTTCCCCCCACTACGCCGTAAAATTCCAAGATGTTTGCCGGCTACTGTATCATAGTTTTCATTAGTTTTGATACGAGTAAATTTTCTTGTCATTTTATCAAAGCGAAACAATTTTAAATATTCCATATAAATTACTGTAGTGATGTACAATGTTTTACAGAAAATAAGTCAGAAAGAATGAAAAAAAAGTTACCTTATATTGATGTTGCTTATCTATGTAACTGGCGACATTTCACCCAAAGTTTAAAGAATATTTTGTATTCAAAATTGAGCGAAGTCTCCACAGAAGTGTTTGCTACTAGCTAAGAGACACCCTGTTTAATATAAATATTTATACGCCGCTAAAATCCGAGTCTTAGTTTGGATCAAATCATTAATTATGATCGGCTTGGCCCAATTTTTCTTTATAGTTTTGTCTCTAATTAGTAGGTGAGTAAGCATTCATCTGTCAGAGTCTATTTCTAGAAATAGTTGCCAATTCACGTTCATTTCATTACGCTTTGATGTGCTGTTCTTATTATAAAGAACAAATAACTGTTATTTTCATCTGTGAGGTGTATTTCTTCGACCGCAAATGAAATGCCTTTATATTCCAGCCGAAATCCTGCGCCGAGGGCCGGCTCCTGATAGGCTTGGGTCTGCTCGTCATAGTATGTACAATACTCGAGCCACGTGAATCATACAGTACTTAACCTCTGTAATGGTACCTCTTTTGTTTTATTACTTGACCGGGCTTCTTCAGCTGGAAACTTGGGAGAGCCGTTGCTCAATTATTCTCGGAGAATATTGGCTTTTTGAGTAATATGTATATAAATAGTTTCTGTTTGTACAGTTAGTAAAATCGTTGTTCAGAAATAGTTTATACAACAAAATGATAGAGTGTGTTTCGGACGTGTGCAGCCAATCATACAGAAAGATATTTGAGGCGATTCAGTACTACCGAACTCGCCGTCAAAGCCTTTACCCGTAGAATAAAGTGCCACTCTTTCGTCAGCACACGCAAGTCTCGCCGCGTCAATTTTTGAAGTTTCCGACAGAACCACATTCCAGTGCCTAACTTAATAATAAATACTAAAATAATAATATTATATTATGCCTTTGAATACTGCGCAAAACTAACTAACTAGCTAACTTACCATCACGCCGTTTCCCCGTGGGGGTACGCAGAGAGGATAGAGCGCCATACTCTTCTGTCCTGACATACAACTTTCGCTTCATCTACATTCATACGTTGTTCAGGCTTCTAACACGACCATCTTCCAGTATCTGGTTGATCTGGTCGTGCCACGTCTTTCGTGGTCGCCCTCTCTTTCTGGCGCCGTCAACACTTGCATTATATATCTTTCTTTCATTCGCTCAACATGCCCAAACCACCTGAGCGACTCTATTTTTATTCTATGTATTATGCTACGATCAGCTTTTCATTCCTAATATCTTCATTCATGTGGAGAGAATGTCCGAGCATCAAGCACCAAAGTCCCTGCTAAACTCAAGGCCAACAGGGCGAAGGAGCTTAGGAAGGCCAAAACTAAGATGGAGTGACAACGTCCTCAAAGATATCTCTGCCTTAGAGCTTCGAAACTGGAGAGAGCTGGCACTAGACCGAGATGAGTGGAGGAATATTATTGAGGAGGCCAAGACCCACCAAGGGTTGTAGTGCCAAGAATGATGATCTTCATTCTTTTCTCTATCATACACGGATTTTCCACACATACGTCTAAGGGATCTCATCTCCACTGCATTCAATCTACTTTAGTTCCTCTTCTGCCAGCTCCAGGCTTCACTTCCATACATTAGTGCGAGGCAAAACTAGCTGTACATAATGGAGTTATGGAGTTCTGCGCAAAAGTTAAACTTAAAAAAATATATATGTATAATCTTCGCCACTTTATTATACACTGATTATAAGATTATGACAGCCAGCTTTTCATTATTTAGATTCTGAGCAATTTTTTTAAAGACAAGCTTATCGTAACCAAAAGAACTCGGTTAATTCGTAAAGGTACTGATTCACATGCTTATTAGTGGCACGTGAGCATGCGCACTATTGACCTTCTTTAGCCCTTGCTTATTAGTGACATGTGTGTACGCACATTGCTAGTTACTGGCTACGAGCTAGTACGCACATGAGCATGCTCATTAGTGGCATGCTCAAAAATCAACCGCCGGTTGATTTATGAGCATGCTAATGTCATTCACAATGAGAAGGGGTATCTTTTGAGCATGTGTGAACAGGCTGCTTATTATGAGCATGCTAATGTCATTCGCGGCTAGTATCGATTATCAATGCGATCTTCTCAGTCCGCGACAGATGAAACAAATATATAGATGATAAAACATTACTTTTCGTGACTTATTAAAGGAATCACGAATGTCTGTGGAATACTCGGTCACCGCTATGTAAAAATAATATAGCAAGAAATAATGTTTATGAAACTTTATTAAAAGACATGAATAATTCAAATTTTACAATAAATATTATAAAAAGTAAAATGAAAAATGTGCGTTGAACTAGTTCCTCTCTATTCTATGACAAGAGCAAGCCACTAGTAAGCAATTGTGTTCGATTGTTAGCTTTGAGCATGCTAATAATGAGCAAGTGTGTACAGTTGTTATGGCATGCTATTTTTGAGCATGCTAATGAGCATGCTCAAAATAAGCATGTGTATCTGTACCTTAACACGAGAACGCGTGCTTCCCTAATGTACCAGCCGATAAATGCCAAGACAGCATTTGAACAAAGTTTTTTTCAAGGCTCCTTTGTCCTTTATATTTCTTCCTGAAAACATTAAGATTGCAAGTACACTGTTACTTTTAAAAAAATACCGACACAAACACAAAATTATACATTGAAGACATCGTGATAGTATTGTCAACCGCATGTGCACAAGTACCCAACTATAGAAAACAGGTCTCAGTTTATTTATATGCTGATTAAACTTTATTTTTTTTACATATATGCGAACATAAACATATTTTTTTACATTTTTTATTTTTTTACATTCGTTCTTATATCTGCTATTGTATTGAATAATATGTAGGTACTTGTTTTTTTAACATATCTGCAATATCTAAGTAATGAATAATAATAAGTAAGCTATGTACTTATGCAAGAAAATGAAAAAGAAACTTGCCGACAAGCTGTATAAGGTTTGGCACGATCTATAATATAATAAAAATATGTATAAATTTAATAATGAATAAAAAAAATAAAAAAAACTTTTATTGTGTAGTATTTTGTCCATATTGGCTGCTTATCTCTGCACAGGTTTATCCTTGTGAGTGAGTGGTACATTTCCTTGCGTAGGTATATGTATTAACTTTAATGATAAATAAATAAAATTATGATTATAGGTTTGCAAACACTGAGTGTAAAACCTTTTTGGAATAATTAAATCAGCTTATACTCTCACCCTCACGTTGTTTCTCTTGTTATATTTTCTGGGCTATTTTGCCGGGTGTATCTTTCACCTATTTGGTATTCTGCATACAAAATTATAATGTCAGACGTTTGCCGGCACATAATGTAGGTACCTACCTAGAGCAATGGTATTTTAATCGTCAGAAATTTCGGATACCCTACTGCATACAATACTAAAAACAGTGGTCAGACAACAGTTTAGTTTCGGTTTCTGTTATGTAAATTCATTAACAAATGAGAATAAAGATAAATAATATTAGCTTTGTTCCGAAGCGTAAAAGATCGTTTTACATAACCCTGTTGCGTCTGAGACGTGTTTCTAAAATCTCCACTATTGTCTCGTTTCCGCGTTACTAATCTCGTCCCACCATCCTCCGCGGAGACAGAACTCTCCGACCATCAATCAGGACATGCTCCATTGTGACGGAATCACAAGACGGCGAAAACACTAGACTTGGCCACAGCTATCCGGGCCCGAATCACAAAAAAACGGCTTTTCAGGAGGCCGCTCTCGACACGTAGAAATGGGAAAGTTCGTTCAGTTCACTGAACTATTCGTTCACCAGATCGTTCAGTCAAATGAACTGTTCACTTTAAATCGTTCAGTAGTTCTTTGAATATTTTGTTTTTTATCTGGATTTTTGTAAAGTGAACTGTTCAATAAGTAGATATCCACATTTTTTCCCAAAATAAAGTTTGGTGACTAAAAAAAAAATTCAACAGACAAAATATATCGAATGGACAAGAAAAATCTGGTGACCAAAAAAAGATCGCCGAAAAAAATATATGAACATATCGAACAATTTTTCCAAAAATAACATTCGGTGAGCTAACAAAAAAAAAAGGTCGCCAACACAAATATGTCGAAAAACATACTAAATCGAAACATGTTGATCAAATTGATCAAATCACAAAAACATACTCTTCGCTGCCTAAAAGATTACGTTTCCAAAAATTTTACCAGAATTTGATGAATGATTTATTTTTACATCTACTGAACTAGTGAACGACTAGTTCACTTAAGTGAACTGTAATGTTCGTTCGTTCAGTAAAGTGAACTGTTCTAAAATAACAGTTCGTTCATGAACGACCCATCTCTACTCGACAGTGCTTAGAATACTATACTGGACTGTGATACGGATATACCGAGTTACTTATGAATCATTCGCTACTAGAAAACAACATCTAAAAGATTTATATATTACTTACGATACATTATTGATACAAATTTCAAATAAACCTCTCGTTCCTGTTACTCCTTCCCCTTTTCCTACTTTTTATCATACTTATCCCTTCAACAAATACTTCGCATATACATAATTATTCACATTTTATTGTAAATGTTTTGGAATAGACAGAATTAGTTTAGTTTAGGAATTAGCCATTGTATTTCTGTAAAAAATACTTTAATGTATCAGCATACAGATTAGCAACTCTACGGTGAGTGTAAAGTAATAAAGATGTATTTGTATAATTTAATAAGTATTTTTAACAATGAAATGATATTTCATACGCTCTGTTATGAGTGGGTGTTTTTATTTGTGCATTAAG
Organism: Agrypnia vestita; assembly: GCA_016648135.1. Lineage (NCBI taxonomy): Eukaryota > Metazoa > Arthropoda > Insecta > Trichoptera > Phryganeidae > Agrypnia > Agrypnia vestita. The sequence goes on from JADDOH010017529.1 coordinate 17,738, forward strand.
AAAATCAATGATTTTATTTCTATTATTTTAATTTATTAAAAACTTAGTATTCACCACTTGGAGTAACTTACCTTCGTCAGGACGGACGCATACCGTCCGTGTAGTGGAAAAAACAAAAATAGTGTTTTATTCACAATTGTTAAAATGGATTGCCACTACATTCAATTACTTAAATAAAAATTATATATCAAACATTATATATCGTTTTATCGTACATTCTAAAGTAAACTTAAAAGCCATGTGCGGTTGGTTAATTTGTGAAATAAACTTGCATTATATCAGTAAAATGTAATAATGTAAACATTGAAATCGGTTTTAGTGAACTAAATCCGTTTTAATTATCCCGAAGTGAATCATATTTACAATGCATTAATACGAATACTAGTGGAAAATTAGCACATTGATATAATAGTTATAATTGTTAATCTTTACCCTTACTTCTTCGTAAAGAGCAAAATGATCTTTTCATTTACGTTATAAATAAACATGTTTTACTTACTTTTCGCCATCGACCGTTTTGATAGGGTATTGAGATTAAGAAAAGGTGACGGAGGAAAAATTGAACGTAGTTATGCAGAAAAGCGCCAGGCCACAATTTTGGTAAAAATGAGATATTAATGTCATCGGACGGAGTAAGGTCAATTCTATATTCTACTAAAACCAGCCAAGCCGCTTTCATACAAGAATTCAGAGTAATCGCCTTCCGAAATATTTATTGATCGCGAAAACAACATTTTAAAATCTACGCAAAGTGATCACGCTACTTAAAACAGTTTTAATATAACTATTCTTCTAAACATATTCACCAGAAAACAGCTAGAAAGTAGTTATTTAGTTATATATTTAGTATTATCAATATAGTTTAAAAAATACATATTCACATGATGTTAATAAAAGTCCCATACAAATAAATATATTTTAATTAATGTAACAAATATAATTTAAATACAAAATATTCACAATAGATAAGCAACTCTGGCTATTTTTTGCATTCTTGTACCTTTTAAATGTGTATCTATCTGTCTTACGTTATTTTTTTTTAAATTTATATTTTGTATATTTTGTAAAAGCCCATAAGGGCGTTAATAAATAAATAAATAAATGTAATAATGCATATTTCACATAATAAGATCAGACAGCTGAAAAAACACAAATATTTCTGAAAATCTACACTTAAATCCACTTTACAGTTATTATAAATTGTCCTTTATATATTATTTATAATTTTTTAAAGTAAACAACATTCTAGGTTTTGTGTAGATTCAATTATTCAATTTTTAGACAAAAGTGCTTTTTACTTCCTTTCTTTTAACTCGTGGCGTCTGCTTGCTTGCCGACTTGCCGGGTGAAAAAACTTTGGATCAATTTTTAACCCTTTTCCAATGATCCAATCGAGTTGAAACTTGGCAAGTAGACTCGTGGCGACGATCAAGAAGATCTATCAAATTTTCGTTAAAAAAAATTAATAATTATAGTATAATTTCGGATTTTAAGAAATTTTTTTGGTTTTTTCACATTGGAATCATTAGAAAAGTTTGATTACTACCATAGCGGCCCGATAACGTCGCGGAATATTTTCTAAATTTAAATTACTCCGTCGGTATTCATAATAGGTACTTCACTACGAATGTCGAAAATCTAAATTGACTGACAAATTTTTTTAGAATTTAATCTTTAAAGCATGAAGTGTCTTATCAAAGTTCAAAACATCTGACATTTTAGAAATAAATTAAATTCCTGTAAGTTTAGTGTTATGTTATATGTTTTAATTCGTCTTTAATTGCTGTTATATTTTACAAAGAAAGGCAGTATAATAAAAACTTGGTTTTTATGGGTTACTTTTTTATCTCAAATTGAGTTTTTCGTGGCTGGCTGCTTTCTGCATAACTACATTCAATTGTAAATATCTCAAGTTGCACTTGGAATAATTTTATTTCCCTTCGCTCAAGGAGGAGCCGACAATACGTCTTGTATTTCGAGCCTAACTCTTTTGAGAGCCGATCCCACGCGCACACTCGGCACGCCAGCCAGATTACCCGCTCGGGATCCCCGGGACATAGGCCCCTTTGATATTGAAATGGACCCCACAAATCCCGCGAGCGTCACCTGCGACCGTGCGCCCAGACAAAGGTGGTCCGAGTTGGGAATTCTAAGGAGCTTTCTGCTTTTGACAGAGCCAAATTGACGTTGACATATCTAACGCTTTAAGCCCCGGTCAACAGATCTCCGAGTTCCGCAGGGCCCGCTTTGTGGAGGTTTACTGCGCCGTATCGTGGGGCACTTCGGTTCGGCAACGTTTAGATATTTCGGAACTCAGGGCCCCTATCCCGTCGAATGAGCTAAGAATTTTACGTATTTAATAACATTATTTTTTAACGTTGTGTGGTTTACAAAGTATAATATATTATACCTCCTAATTTAACCTATGACGCTTGTGTGGAAAATCTTTGGTCGATAGAGTAAAGAATGAACAAATTAGACGTGAATGCAATGCTGGCTGTAGTGTGGTAGATAGAATAAAGAAAGGAGTGCTGAGATGGTTTGGTCATGTGGAACGCATGAACGAGGAAAGGATGGTTAAGAAAATATGAGGCGAGTGTTGAAGGCAATAGAAATAGAGGGCGTCCGCCAAAGACCTGACATGATCAGATACAACAAGTTTTTGAGGATGGCCCTGTTAAAAGCCGCAACAACCGTAGAACTTGTATGAGAAGATGTATGAATGTGGCCGAAGCAAAAGTGGTGTGCCAGGATAGAAGAGTGTGGCGTTCAATCATCTCTGCCTACCCCTGCTGATGGTTAGTTAGTTAATTTACTTTCTTACTTACCAGGCAGAGAGGATAGAGCGCCACACTCCTTATCATCACATCTTCGCGTGCAAGTTCGCCGGGACCATCTTCCAGTATCTGGTTAATATTTCGCCCTGTCTTTCTGGCGCCATCAATACTTGCATTATATATCTTTCTTTCCATTCTTTCGTTATTCATTTGTTCATTATTCCCAAACCATCTGAGCGACCCCTTTTTAATTCTATTAATTATTATGCCAAGATCAGCTTTAGATTCATTCGTAATATCTTCATTCTTTACTCTATCATAAATGGATTTACCTACCACACATGCGTCTAAGGGATCTCTACATTCGTCACTACCCTGCGCTACACTACAAATCGCTAGTGAAACTAAAAAAGAGGTTTCAGATAAACGCCTTTAAACTTTTGACGCAATTGTAAACTTTGTTTCCCTTGTACTTTTTTCCCTCTCTGCATAATATATATTATTATTATGCATATACCAATAACAATGAAAAATTCCTTATATTTTCGGATTTGGCTTCACAAAATCTAAATAGATATTTTCAGTTGTAATATTCGTTGAGTAGGGACATAGTAAGACCATCAACCCAAAATTCAAGTACTTTTTTGTTAGTTAATAAGACATGTGAAAAATATGTTTACTTTTAACATTTTGTTAATTGACCCTTTAAAATCGATGTCAATAAGCTACAAGATTATAAGACTCATTAAATATGTACAAAATAAATTAATAGAATAAAAATGTGATGAACTAAAGTCTGGCAAACGTTAAATTATATTTTCATATTTATGATAAACATCGTAGATACGCAAGGTATTATAAATTCATTAAAACAAAAAGAGGTCTTTTAACTCACTCGAGTCGTACTTAATTATTTACGACGGAATAAACGCATTAACGTTTTATTACGTCTTTTTTCGACAGTTTCGTAATTTTCGCCCCTTGAATGACAGTCGCAAGACGCCGAAAGTATTTTGACAGCCTCTTTACGGGCATTTAAATAACAGTCTTTGACAGTTCCAGTTCCATCCGCACTAGTAGTCGGGGCGCCGGAAATGAGATTCGGACAGGCGGCGGCGCCCCTCCCACCCTGACGCGACCCCTTCACAAACGACCTCGCGTAATCCCCGTCAAATGACGATACTGCCTTTAAATGAGACAATTTGGAATCCGACAGAACAATGTGTGCCATGTTCACATCACAGTCCATCTAAAACCGTAAAAGCACATCTCTCGCTTCTAGGGGTGGCGTAGCATCGCATCTTCACACTCCTGCCAATTCTTACACATTTGTTGAGTTTAAGACACTTCATACCTTCCACTTTTGTTTGTCTTCGAAACTGCTGTTTAGATTCAGCTACATACCTATAATTAAACACACTTAGGAATATATATTTTATTTTATGTACAAAACAATATCAACAAGGTTTCATATACTCAGGCATGAAATTTTTTAACAACCTCCCAATCGAAATGAAATAGATAAAGGATACAGAACAATTGAAGAGCAAATTGAAAGAACATCTCTTTGAACTGAACTAGACACCATTACCTTCAAAATCAAAGACGTTCATTCTACTACTTCATCCTAGATATATAATATAATATAAAATAATAAAATGTAAGTAATTAAATGTAAATTCATAGTTCCTTGTCCGAGCACAAGAGAAATGCTCTTAAATGGAGAGGAACTATGAATAACACAATTGTGTAATAAATATTATATTGAACAATAAAACCATGTAAAAATAAAAAAAAATAAAGAAAAGGTATACGAATATATATGTATATATGTATTCAAGGGACTATTAGTAAGCTTTTCTTCATCCATAAGATTTTTTTACTTCGATAGACTAGGATTATTTATATCGCCATTTATTATTATTTTTATTAACAATCTATTACTAACCATTTTTTTTTGAGTTCGCAGGCATTATGAGTTTAGTAATTTACTACAATATGTTTCTAATATGCAGTAAAGTCATGTGCATGATGTGTGATGTGCATGATGTGCGTCAATGTGAAGATATAGATATTTTTGTTCTGCGTTGAAATAACAGTTTATTTCTTAAAATATTTTTTTCTATTAAAATAGAGACAAAACACTGAATATGTGTCACATTAACATTCTTACCATTTTCAAATTATTTATAACACTTGTTTGTTATTATTACAACTTTCTGGTTATTATTACGAAGCTCGAACCACCGACCGCTGGATCACTAGACGAGACACTACACCAACAAGCTACCCAAAATTTATCTTTAAATATAATATTTTCTTTCTATTGAAGATAATAATACAGTTGTATCTAACTATCTATATAGTAGTAAAAATACAAATGTATTTTTTATTTCACTTTTTTTTGGTGTCCTCAAATTGTGTGTTAATATTATTTTGAATTGTTTGGTCATATAATTGATTTTAAGATATCTTGAAAGAATGATGTAAGCGAATAGGTTAATCATTTTTCCGCGATTTGCTATCAGCATAAATAATCTGCCTATCTGAGTTCACTTTAATACTGGTAAATTAATTACTTCACTTCGTTAAACCAGCTGTTAAAACCATTCCTAAGTTTAAAAAATTATAAAAGTGCTTTCAACAATACTTAAATTGCATTAATATTATTTTACATACAGTACAGTGAACTGACCCGTTTTATACAACATATTATATCGGCGAACGATAATCGCACTTTTTTATATCACACATTTTTTAATACTGCTTCGAGTAGTTTATTTCAGGTGGATAGTTTTATTGTGGCGTAGGATCATTTTTCATAGAAACGACCCATTAGCTGTCGGCTGGTGTTACAGGACACAGGATTACAAGGATTTGTGCTTACCCCTTCCGTTTGAGGTCTGAAACCTCCCACAAACTATGCCGGTAATGTTCTCGGAAAGATATCTTCTACATTCTTATACGGGTCGCCGCCGCCCTACTACACTGTTAGGGAAACATATTTGTATCAAATATCGTAAAATTAAAGTCCATAAAATTGTATTTTTTTTACATTTCAAAATAAATATAATAACTCCTCAATCAATTTGTTTTGAAAATGATTTTCCTTCAGATATGCTCATTTTACAAATTAACAAGAGTAGGTATGTTCAGGAGAGAAGTTTTCTACATATGGTAAAACTGCATTTGAGATTTTTTGTTTCAATGGTGTACCACATTTTTATGTTAAGATTAATTACATTTAAATATCTTAATTTATTTTGTAAGTAGTGATATTTCTTATTTATAAAATAAACGATGTACCAAGTGTAACTAATATACTGATAAATTGTATTATAAAAAAATAATAAAATTTAACGTATCACTGAGGCTGAGTGGCAACTTAATAATAATAATTTATATAAAATAACTTTGTAAACACCACTTTTTTATTGAAAAAAAATCAACATGCTTCAAATTCAGGATAACAAAATTTTTTTTTTTGTTATCCTGACGAAGAAGCAATTGGCTTCGAACCATGTTGAATTTTTTTCAATAAAAAAGAGGTGTTTACAAAGTTATTTTATATAAATTATAATTATGTCACCACAAAATAATTTTGCTATATTTGAAGAAGAAGTTAATAATAATAGTATTTAGATAATTTATATAGCGCCGTTTTCGCGAATACTCACCTCAACTTAGCTTTAAGCGATCACTTATAATAACCATTGTGTAGTTACGGTTAAAATAACAAAAGTGTGATTTGTAAATGTTAAAAGAAAATTATATTTCTCCACTTGTGTACGGTTGACCTCACCTTACCCCGTGCTAATGGAGTACACCTGTTAGCCGGAGTACTTAAAAATAATAATGGTACTTTATTTTTTACCCTGAATACAGTGTCACGTAAAAATAATACACGAATAAATTCTGTGTACGAAACAAATGTACGGATTACTGTGAGGTGCTGAATGTTGGACAGGAATAAGAATATAAAATAGACAGATTAATACAAGCGCAGCCATAACTAGGTACTGCACGATAAACAATGTATGACCAAAGGTTCTGCATAACATTATACGTCTAATAATTTGTAATGTCATTTGAAAATATTGGGCACATGAGACGGAGGCCATCAGACCACACAGTGAAGCAGGCAATGTCTATGGAGCTTCATCGACATCCAGAGGAAGACCAAAGAACTCCTGGATGACTCAATGCTCCAAAATATTACAGAGAAACGGCCTGGATGAAAGTGATACCCAGAACCGAAGAAGATATAGCTCAAGAACGAGAAGAGTTGACTCCAACAGCCGACCTAGGCAATGAGTTGGGACAGTGCAAGGAAGAAGAAGAGTCATTAAAAAATATTGTACCTACCGAAAATATTATCCAATTAGAATCTCTGTAGACCTGTTGGATTTCTTAATTAAATTAAATATTTAAATTTACATAGGTATTTATATAAAAAATTGTGAAAGCATTAGTGAGGTTATATATTTTGGTCATTTATTATCAGTCGTAGACTAAACTAAATTGTATACAATTTGTTTAGTCGAATGTTGATTGTCTCCATAACGGAACTGATTTTTAATATATATATATACATATATAAATGTTACCCTGAACATTTTAAAATCAGAATTTAGGTTTCAATCAACCCATAATATCGTCGCTGTATATATAATAAATCCCATGTGCCGTTTAGTACATTCTGAGATAAACGAATCAATTTGTCAATTTCTCATATAAATAATGGACATATACTAAAAAAACAGTGCCGTTCATCTGGTAATTATTTAAAATATTTTTTATAAATCTAGTCTGAACATGTACTACATAGGATTTATTATATATACAACGACGATATGTTGATGTAAGCTTTTACATTTTTGATGCTAAAACTAGTAAATAACTTTAACTGTAATGCCGGCTTACTGCGTAATTTTACTTAAATGATAATATCAAATAAATATCTGTTTGTTGTATTTACAAGGACCCAAGGAAGTTTTTTAGGACCCGTAAGTAACCAGGAACCATAAACCTAAATTACCCCCAACTCACTAGAGTGCAAAACAGACCATTTCTTATGTCTTCAGAATAATATATTATAATCAACAATATCAAATTACATAACCATGTTGAGAGCGATACTCTCGACTGAAGTCTGGAGCATAGAAAAAAAGGCAAATTCCATGACGGAACTCATCTGTGCCTTTGTGTTAGGGTAGCTTCACAGAGACATTTTCAACGTCAGTTGGAATATTAAAATCTAACACCGTTATAACTATTAATTATGTAACAAAAATACAAAAATGATAATACAATTTTTTAAATTTGTCAAATTTCAGTTGCGCTTATTACTGATAATGCGATACTGTTTAGTGCCAAACTTGGCTCAGTTGATTCAGAAATACAATTTATAATTACGTTTCATAATTTATCACTCGTCTATAAATTATTTATTATCGCTGGGTAACACGTACTTAATGAAGAGGCTGGCAGGTGACGGAGAGGAGTGGAGAGATCGAATGCTCGGTGCAGAACCAATCCTAGGAGTGAGACCCAAAAAAAACATTCACTGGAACATTCCATCTAATTCTCGGTCGTATTTATCGCTCCGGTTTGTTTCGTCTCTTAGATAAGTACTTCGCTCGATTATTCTCTTTCCTTCACGACTGGCCACACTGGGCATTGTCTTGAACATACTTCGCACAGATTTCGCACTGAACAAACTGTCAAACGACAACTCTTCTGCACCATGGCCGGCGCCGTATTTATATTTATTTACCCGAAAATGCTAATATTTTCGTACTTTCTAGATGGTTTTCGTTGCATCTCGGTTGAACCTGACGTTTAAATATATCAAAGCGAATATATCAAAGCTTCGTTTGATATTCTCGCAACAATCGATTACTCTCCTAATAAAAATGAATAATATAAATAAGTGAATTAATAATTCAAAGAGAAACATATAACTATCAAATATTGACGACTTATTAAGTGGCTGGGATAGTGAAATTGGTATCACGTTGTCCGCGTAAGACAAAGGTCCGTGGTTCGAATCCAGGTTCCAGCATTTAATTTTTCAATTTTATTATTTGATATTTGTGTGTTTCTCTTAATTTCATTTATTTATTTCTTAATAAATATTACGGGACTCGCTTCCATAAATAAATGAAAAATATAAATAACACATATATATATAGATATATATATATATATTATATATATATATATATATATATATAGATTATGATATATTATATCAATGAAATTAAAATTAGAAATTATAATATTATATTATATTATATACTGTGTTTTATAAATATACACTATTGTAAAGTATGCCTGTCTCAACACATAGATTTCTAGTGAGACTGGCACAGTCCAACCAAAATTTTATATATAATTTAAAAATAAATAAATATGTAAAATTATTATTTCCATGTCTAATTTCATTGAATTGTTATTTATTGTTTTATTTTCTCTTTCAATTCTACGATTATTTATCTGTCTTTATATTTAACGTCTTATTTATTTTTGAAAATAATTAATGTTTATATTTGGTTATCGTTTATCTATTTTGTACAAATTTTAAACTAAAAGGCTTTAAAGCCGTATATATATGTAGAAAAATAAAAATATTTTAGTAAAGTGAAATATAATCGCACTCATTGGGAAGACGCGAGAAAATAATTTCTTGTCGGCTTTAAGTATGGCGCTTCGCTTATGAACCTTCCTTTATCCGCTCGGTCTGAGGCCTCGCCGCGGCGCTAAGCGGAAACGTCACCGCCGTGTGCCAGACCTCCGGGCCCTGTTTATTAAGGGCGCGTTCGGGTCCCGCGCCACAAAAAATCCTCCGGGGATCGCGGGCGAGACGAGTCAACAGCCGCCACGCTCGCTCCGTCACAATGGCTGTTTGGAGACGCAATATTTGTTTGTGGATAATTAAGTTATTAGGTCACATTTCGTGAATGGGACAGGACTCGTTTCCTCGTTCAATATTTGAACTGCGCGATAGTAGTGCTCGAGAATGGTCAGAGTTTTGTTTATTGTTTACAGGCGAAACATAACGCTTCTTATTCCGGTCCCCGAGAGCAGTGACAGAAGGGTCTCTCAGATTTATTAGGAATTTAAAAATAAAAAAAATATAACTGCAGCTTCCCATTTATTAATTTATTTATTTTTGATGTTTATGGCGTAATCTTTGTGGTTGGACGTAATTATTAATTTCAAAAAATAAACAACTTATATTGTAAAAATGTTCTCAGGTTTTCACGGTCGTTCAGAATCGTCTGTGTATAGTTTTCTGGGATATTCTGCTGTGACCTCTCTGGCCGACGTTTCAGATCCCATTGCGGGCTCCATCATCAGGCCTGATGTGATGAGTGTGTGTTGATGTGTAGGTTAAGTATCGCCTTACAATTCCCTACTGAAGTCAGGGTGTGTCCAAGTTTGTGTTAGGTTAAGTACTGGATTACAGTACCGTTTCGAAAGCAGGGTGTGTATACCTTAATGTAGTGTGTGGTGATACCGTGTCGGAGACAGATATTGTCAAGAATTTTTGTAGCGTTATGTCACTGTTCCATCCAACAGCTCCATGGAACAGTGACAGATCACATATACAGGGCAAAATATCCCAGATAACTATAGGCACACAGAAAACTTATATGGTGTATACCAAGTTCGTTAGTTTTATTTTTTAAATTTACATTTAACTACTATTAACATCCCTCAACGTATTTCACACGATAATAAAAACAAGTTAAACATAGGCTGTCCTTATGAGATATACATAAATGCGTTTTTTAATGAAATTACAACTTCCTCCATTTATGTAATAATATAATAAAATAAAATTGAAATACTAATGATATTCAGAAGACTAAAAATACAATTTTAAGATATATTCGTATCCTACAATTATTTATATTTCTAATCAAATCTTATTTGTCATTATTGTCTTATTGTCGTTATTATAAATCAAAATTATCTGCTTTAAAGATGTCACCATATTTATTATCTACCTATTTCCGCATCTTCAGGTTGTTCAGAGATGAAAGAAGATTACGGTTACCCTGGTGCATCAGACTGTTAGACAATTTGAAATAACCCGCGCACACTTAAAGTATACAAAAAGGAAAATAACGCATCTACGTATGTGCAGCGCTAATTATTGCGCTGACTGCACCGTTACGCCTAACCTCCAATTAGCAGCATCCCGGTCCAGGCCGCATCTCTGTGGGTCAGCGGGCCTGCTGCATCTGCCGTTACCTGACTGAGAGCGTTTTAGCACTCTCTTCCTAGAGCGACACTTAACTCGTTCCGTTAACTGTGCCTTTAATCGATATTAGAAAGGTCAATCGATCAATTAGACATATTGCTAAGATCACAACACGTACACTTCTTTACAATGACGTGACAGACTTATTATATACACACGGAGAAAGTTGATGTTTAGTGAAAGTTGGGTGAGATTTATAGATCCAATAAAGAATTATTACAGACCATAGGTAAAAATAAAAATAATATGTATGCGTTTGCTGTTTGTGATTTTATATTTCGATTAATTTTTCTTATTTGTATTTATTTGTCGGAATACGTGTTGCATCGATATTCTCAAACTAAATTAAAAAGAATGTAAATAGGACTAACTTGCTGGTGTCCTGGAATGGGGTTCGTACCGCCGATCACCATATCCCTAGATGAGCTTTGTGACCACACCAAGGGCGGATCCAGGGGGAGGGTCATGGCGGTCATGACCCCCCCCTGGGCTGGGTCTAAGACCTAGGTGGACCACTAATTAAAATTGTTAAACGTACTGTTTTTATATATTTTTTGTCACAATATAGATTTTATTTAAGTACTTTCGACGATTATCGGCTGTGGATGGTGAAGTGACAGCGGAGTCAAGACATACCGCAGTCGATTTCTGACCTTATTTTAAATTGCGATATTGAGATGTATCCTAATATAAGAAATTTTTTATGTATTATGGTTACACTATCTGCTAGTGAAGCGACAGCGGAAAGATCTTTCTCTACGTTACGAAAAATCATATCGTGGCTAAGAGCTTCAATGGTTGAAGAACGTCTAACCGGACTGCCACTTCTCCACGTCCATAAAAACGTACCCATTGGAGTAGATGAAGTGATAACGCGTTTTGGGAGAAGAGCTATAAGAAAAATTGATTTTGTTATAAAATATAGGTAGGTATTTTTAAGTACAGTACTTACATTTATTAATCCATTTTCTAAACGATGACCTGAACCTATAGATCCATTAAATCAATTATTTATTAAATACTAATCGCACTATATTCAAACACTAAATATACAATAAATGTACAAGTAAAATATACTTAAATGCAAATATACATGATACTAGAGCGTGCCGAAGACGCTTGTAATTGGGATAATGGTCATAGTCTTCACTATAATGTTTATTATCAGAGTATCATGAACCTATTTTATCCTGTTAGTGTCTCTAATAAATAAAAAAATAAAAAAATACATACTTTTTACTTGTATCTATTATTATCAAAATTAAATTATAACTTCTTGTGACTTGACCATGACTGTGTGACCCCCCCCTGGCTCCAAAGCTGGATCCACCCTTGCATTACACCAATAAGCTACTCCTACAAACTCTAGTAGTGATTTTTTATATGTGTAATTCAACGTGTGTATCATAGAAAGAAAAATGTATTTTAAAATAAAAATAAAACTCTTTTCTTTAATCACTTTCAAACTACCGGGTACCGGGTTTACCTCATCGTGTCAAGTCTTTGACGCGTGTCTTTTATTTCTCGTCCATACATCATTATTACAATATTATTTTCGCTCGTGCGCTCCAAATAATAAATACCTTGTTTGTAAAATACACGATTTAAAAACAGCACAAATAAATTTCTTGCTTTGGAAAGCTAATATTTCCCCGGAGACTGAGTTAGTTAATAGGATATTAGTATTTTTAAAAATACACAGTTTAATGATCAAGTTTGACAGGTAGCGTATATTGCGCGACATTTGACAGCGGCGAGGGTCATTCAAAATTAAGAGGGCTTCCAAAACTGTCATCCATCATCCGAACATTTTTATTTAAAAGATATCTGAATTCATTATTTATAACCCCTGACATTTCACCTTTAATATTCTTTTAGAACAATCATTACCGAGAATCTGTTCCGTTTTTCGGGAGCTATTTTAATTCTAACAGAGTATTTAAATGACACCTCGATTTAAATTAAGGCTTCAAATATATATTTTTTTTAATATCGGTACACAGACGATTAAAAAACGTTATTAAAGCTTATAAAGTATTTATAAGCATAAGGTCACGATTAAATAATTTAAAGGAAAATTAATTAATTAATTAAAAATTGAAAATACTGATTTTTATGCGTATTCTAGTATATATGTTAAAATAATTTGTAAGAATTTCATGTAGGTATACATTAAAAAGTATACCTACATGACATTATTACTACACTTTAAAAAATATAGTGGTATCATTACCAGCTGCAAAAATCTATGCATATATGAGAAATGACCCGCAGATGTCTCTAGCATAGTCCATTCAAATAAATGAAATATTTTCAGAAGAAAACATATGCATATGTGTAGCTTATTGGTGTAATGGTCAAGCTTACCTAGTGATCTGGTTGTCGGTGGTTCGAGCCCCATTCCAGGACACCAGCAAGTTAGTCCTATTTTCACGGCACAAGCGTTGAGCTTATTGCGAAAATAGTAAGAATATTGATGCGACGCGTATTCCGTGTTCACGTTTCTATTAAAAAAATAGAACTTTAAAAAAAAAATTAAAGTTCTTATATGTGTAAACGTTGAACGTTGCATTGTGTAGAGTGATTAATTAAGCCAGCTCATACAGGTTGTGAGCCCTGAGCCCTCATATAAAAAGACTTCTACACAAGTTTCTCATGTTCATAGACTCTTCGCTAATTAAAAAATACATGTTTATTTATACCTACAGTATTGAAATAATAAAGACAAATAGAACAATTAAAAATACACTTACAAATTTCATGTTGAAATATTTTAAATAAATTTATCTTTGAAATTTATTAATATTAATCTAAAATTTATGAATATTGGTATCAATTGGACAATTATTTATAGTAGCTAGATTTTAAAACGTACAAGAGCATGTTGAAATGTATCAAATATCAACATTTGAAAATGAAATGTTTTATGCACTGCAATTACGACGTGTGATTGAATTTTGTGACTGAGGAGTTAATTGGTTCTTGTACAGCGCGGGATACGATGGAAAAATTTTTTTTCGTCGGGCTTTTGGCCATTTTGAATGAAGAAAAATATGTAGATACTTATAGTTATCACGCAAGCTAAATGTAGGTATAATACATCCATTTCCTCGTGAGACTCTTCGTAATTTGTTATATGTACTCATATGATACCTCTTGTCTTGTACTGTCAACAAACAACAAACAAAACAAACTTACATATATGTATGTGACCATACCGGGAATCGAACCCAGAACGCCCGTATCGAGAAGCTACAGCCACGCCGACTGGCCTATGAGACCCACCAATTTTAATCTGTTGAAAATAAAACGTGATTTTCTTAATTTATTTATTTGTTTATTTCTATTTAATTTATATATAT
>JADDOH010017531.1:0-24013 GCA_016648135.1 Agrypnia vestita
ATGAAGATATATTATAGACGATTCATAGAGACGAAGATGTTTTTTATATGGAAAAGTAAGTATGAAAAATAACTTCGTATCTATGAAATATCTAAAATATATCTTGATGTATATATATAATGTATCAATGAAATGCGATCATGTACGAACTGACACATGCCCTGAACCGCGATTGAGGGTATACAATGCTAATGGCGAACAAGCAAACAAATTAAAATTGTATTGACCAGAGTCACATGACCAGTGTGCGGTTGGTATGCCTGAAAATAAAACTATCATAAATGAAGAATTCATTAATTATTATGAAAAAAATCGTTATTGTGTAGAAATATCTGTAATCTGCAAGGATATCAGCATCGATGTTGGTGTTAGTACAAAACATATTATAATATGTACGACACATTCTTGTAACGGGAGAAAAGCAACCAACAAAATGTCAAGTAAATTACTATACTTTACTTTACCAAACAGTTTAATTTTATTAAATTATGTTATGTTAAATGTCATGTCTCAAATATGTAAAAAAGTAAATAAAAAACGTTAATGTTAAATTAAAGAAGTCCATACAATTGTCATTGTCTTATATGTGTCGTCCTATAATTGTGGGAGATATATAACTACTTTTTAAAATATTTTCTTACCATGTATTTACGTCTTCCTGTTAGATGACCAAATAAATAGATAAATATTTTATTTAAATACCTAAATAATAAAATAACTCACCACTCCTCCTCCGGTAACTTTTACCTTATAGTTAATGATCCTGATAGATGGTTCTAGTTTGATGTTGAAGAAGGAAAAAAAAATTTAATGACAAATAGATGAACAACGTTTTACCAAATACACATCATTTTATGTTATGCTTGAAAAATAATTGACAAAAAATAAATACCGTGGAATATAAACCTTAACTTATATTACAAATCAAGAAATGATACAAAAAATAAAATCAACGCATAGATAAACAGTGCATGGGATCCAAGGTCAATGAAGTCTATCACGTAACGTGCAACATTCTTCGATTTTGGTTTTGTGACATTATTCAAAAATATGTATATAATATCTAGGTAGGCACCTAATGATATAAAATAAATAATTAACAACGTGAAATATTTTAAATATCATATGATATTTTGAATATGTTCATTAACGGTTAGTATGAATTAGGTATTAACATATTATGTACGTAGTGAACTTTAAAAAAAAATGTGCGCTTCAAGTAAAATAAATTGTTAACGGTTGTGCTTCAATCCACAGAACATTTTCTGCTTTACAGGGTAATCGCTTTTTTAACGTTACATTTATTATATAATTTAATTAAAGACGTTCATCGTGAAATGTCAAGTAGACAAAAGTGAGCAGTTTCAACACCTTCTTCTGTTTTCCGCATTCAATCAAGGGAATAAATGATTTTTGTCAAAGAGTTATCGAAAAAAATATAAAAGACAAAAAGTCGTAAATAATCAAGAGAAATCTTTATTTTAGAAATTTTATTTTAGAAATCTTTATTGACTCATTTGTTGTACTTTTTGCCTATTCCTTGCGCAATTCCTCGTTATTTGGATTAAACGGCACAACTTTTGTTTGCACCCAATGCAATGACGTAATTATTCTTCCTGATTTTAGAATAACACTACGTGGTTTAAATATTTTTCCAATGTTTGTTTTCCAAAAAGCTACCGTGAATTTACGCATGACTGCAAAACTTATAAATTACTGTGAAATTGACAAATCAAGAAGTATTTGGATGATTGAAACGCCTTGCGATCGAAAGCGAAAACTGTACTACACCGGCTTAAACAACCCTAAATCTTAGTAGAAAAGAAAGCCCACGACTTAGCCGGAATAACGAAAGTTTAACAACTTAATCTCAACAGCGGTTATTACCCTGGTAACAGGATCGGAGCGAATTTTATGAAAGTCCCCCGGGGTTGGGTAAATCAAACGCGGGATGCTACGGCGGGTACTACCGCACTGCCCACCACCGCCACCGCCGGCATCGATCTACACGGACAGGATTACATTTCACTCCTCAAATAAAAAAATATTAATTAAAAGACTGCAGAGTGAGAACAAAAAACTCTTACATTGTAATTAGTTCATTAAATCAATTTACACGAATGTTATTATTTTTAAATGTGATTATCCAAAAGATTTTTTCTGTCTTTAAATAAAGCGGGGCTCTGAAATTGATTCATCATTCTTAAAATACACTGTCACGCGGCGGTGGCTGCGGGAGGACAAATGAAAACACTGGAAAATAATTAACAATTTATTAATTAGTAATCAAATATTTTAATAAATTGACAATGTCACTTAACGCGAATTAAAAATAACGCTTTTCTTAACTCTACACTATTTTGCAATAAATCACTTCATCTACGAACACTATTTTATCGCTGGGTAGTACTTATTTATTCTCGTACACAGAAGTCGTTCCGCTATTTATACCAGCAAACGCTGGCTTTATCGAACTTTCTAGATTATACTAGTGTTTAGGATGAGGTTTTCGTTGCTTCTCGGTTGTTCCAGGCATTTCCTGAATATTGTAGGTCACTTAAGATTGCTATAGACCATTCTCGAGTCTTCGAAATTGTAGTGGCATATTATAAGGGATGCAGACAGCGCGCATTTCCTTCTGCATGCCATTCCGTGACAATATATATTTTTAATGTTTAATTCAATGCATAAAAAGAATACGTTATGTATTGAGTGAAAAAAAAAAGTTAAATTTACGTAAGTTTAATAATAATTTTATATTTAACTAATTAATTTCGAGAGTAACAGAATATCTCATCTACAGCCGAAGTATTAAACTCTCTACAAATATAGAATCTATTTTTTTTTTAAATTTTATTATTATAAAACAAACATAAAAATTACATGGCCAATTAAGATTAGAGACGATTTATAAATAATCAACAATTTCATCGGTAATGTCAGAAAAATAATTATGATTGACCACGTAATTAAATAATTATCAATATTTTTATATGTGTGTTTTGAGAACACAATTACTGAATTTGTCCACTGCGGGACTTTTATTTAACTAAGATGAAGTCTCACAGAGACGAAGGTATTTATATGAGAAACGTGTATAGAAGTCTCTACATAATGCAATATTCACCAATTCCATCTTAAGAACTTCCACACAAACGATAATATATAAAATATAAATATAAAACATCAAATTTTTTAAAGTTGTGTAGACGTTCCAATTCTGGAAACCTTCCGTTGATTTAATTTGACCATGCTAAAGACACCTGTAGTCGTTTCTCATGAAACATACAGTAATCATTACCAGGGGCATTCAGTGAGAACAAGAAGCATGACTTTTATTTAAACATATATTTGTAAAAAAAATAAATTAATATTTACCTGGCAGAATATTATGAAATATTAGAATCTAAATAAAATGTTAATTATTGTAACAGGAATATTAAGAAAAATATGTCTTAATACGGTTTCTTTTCAAAATATATGCTTGGGAAAAAGTCATGCTGCTTGTTCTCACTGCACGCCCCTGATCATTACCAACTGTGAAATCTGTGTAAAGTGATCCATGGGAAAGGACTACAGATGTCTCCAGCATAGCCCAATCATATATACGTAAGGTTCCCAGATTGGAACATATGTATATACAACATTCATAATTTTGATAATGTGTTGATGTTCTTTGCAGAATTGGTGAGCGTTTCAATATGAAGAGTGATCATTCAAACTAGCTCATCCAGCTTGTAAGCCCTGGGCCGTCGTGACTTGACAAGAGCCTTCCGTACACGTTTCTCATATAAACAGCATCGTTTCTGTGACTTCCATAATTCATCTCAATGAAATCATTATTGTCTGAGACCAGTGAACACGTTTCAGTTCCAGCGGCATTTTCCCCGATACAGCCACCGTGCAAACCGAGTTCTCGGCTTGAGCACACTAGAAATCTTCCACCACGAAATCCAATAAAACGATGATACTTATCTTGATGGCTGTCCAATCAGCGCCAGGCGGAAGTAACTGCGTCATCGGGAAGGGATGGCGGCGGGAACTGTTGCGGTTATTGTATTGGAAAGATGAAGAGCACTCGAGTGGAGGATTGTGCGTCGGGAGCAATCGCGGCTGATTTGCGAGCCGGGACTTGCTCCTGGGAGGGCGGCTGCACATTGCGCATCGGGGCGGACGGATCGAGTCGTGTTGGTACCAGCGATTAGTAAAATGAATAAATATAATATATAAAATAATTGCAAACGGCGCATTTGATAAAATAAATAATTACAAACAAAATACAATGTAAGCAGCTATGACCCGTTAAAAATGACGTACTATGCATATCGGCCGCGAGTCAACGCTGCGAGAACAGCGCCATACAGCGTAGCGAGGCGTATTGGTAACGTTAGCGACGGACATTGTTGCAAGGATAATTATGCGTTTATTATTTGATTTTTATACCTCAACATTAGTTGCGCCATCTGCAAGCGTTAATGACGGACATTATTACATAATTATGGTTGTTTTTTGCTTTAAATTTAATTTTATACCTCATAATTATTCGCACCATCTGATAAGGTTAGTTAAGGACATTGTTGCACAGATAATTATGCATTCAAAAAAATATATATCAACGTTATTATTTTATACCTCAGTACTATTTGCGTCAACTGGTAGAGTCAGTGGTGGATATTGTTACAAAGAGAATTTTGTTTTTTTATATGAAAAATGCAAAACAAAATTTTCAATACCTATTTATAAAATATAATTGTTTTACAAAGCAATACTTTATTTTTGATATCTATAGCATTAATTTTGTGGTTGGACATAATTATAAGTTACAAAAATCTAACAAACTTTGTCTAAAACACAGCTATTAATTTTAACGTCGACATCTGATATAAAAACATAGTAACATTTTTAAATTAACAATACTTCAAGTCTTTGACGGAAGTGTTTATCATTATAAACAACATTGTAACATCGAAACGATGTATAGGTACTACATTATATTATTTAAAATAAATTTATAAGAAAGGATTATTATATTTTACATTTTTCATTAATTTATTCATAAATAATAGCGTAATTATTTATCTTAAAATTCGATATTTTTGGTGAATTAATAACGGCCTGGATACGTCTCTCGTGTTATCCTTATATTAAAAATATTTCAATCCGCTTACGACTGTTGAGTGCTGTTGCCCGCTTCTACATTGCAAATTGCTTGTCTCCACTCTTTGCGATCCTGAGCCTTATTTTAAATATATTTCAAACTTCATCTGTTCATCTTATTGATGTCCGCATTCTCGGAATTTCAGTGATCACCGATTTCACCAGGCTGTCTCCACCTCTTCAAGCAGCACAACGACACTGTGCCACGAATGTTCAATATTTAATATATTAAAAAATCCCGTTGGACCAAAAAAAGGGAAAAACAACACTTTTTTTGAACCCTCAAGTATTATATATAATACAATATTATTTTGTGAAAGTTTATCTACAGATATGGAAATATTATTTGATATAAATTGTAATAAGCAACCTTGCCGTAAAACTACTCTGCAATTTTACATGATATTGTAAAATGTAAATGCTATATATGATAAAAAATTTAAATAGTAACATAAATAAATAAATAAATATCCTATACTATTGTTACCTTACCTACCTACCTATTACCTTGTGGTTATTCATTATGAATATAAATAAATGAATATACTTAGTTTATCACCACTTAATTTTTGGTAAAAACCATTTTCGGTTTCGTTTCGGAAACAACGTTCCTTCGTCAGGGTATACTTAATACTAATTAGAAAAAAACTAACTTAAAGTCCTATCTTGAATATATTCACTTTCACCCTATCACCTCTTTCTTTCGCACCCTCCACTATTTACCCCCATTTGAACACTTGACACCGAGGTATGATTGTTCATAATTTGTAAAGTTCAATTAGTATTACTGTTGAATAAACAAAAAAAAATGAAAGTATATTTTTTCTATTCCAGGTAAGGTACGGCTTAATATCAAAAAATGTTGTCCCTTGGTATGATTTAGTACTTAATATAGCTTTTATACAGTCAATATGGGCTTGCTTATCCTATGTATTGAATAATAATATATATGATAAGCAAGCCCATATTGAATAAACAATATAATACAATATTTATGAAGACTGTAGCATCATTTTTCTCTACATACATTATACAATAAAATACAACCTTTATTTTTTATACATCATTTACAGCCGATGACTTCACCAAATTTTTGTCTTCCTGACAGTATAATCTGCGTAGTCTCCGAGTATTTTACATTTAGGTAGGTACTATTACCGAGTTGGGATAGGGCGGGGAAGTATTTAATCATTCCGTATTCCTGTAAATAGATACTGAAAAATGTAATAATAAGATATGTTATAGTCATTATGTTTGATCAAACTTGAGAAAGAGCCGAGTGCCGGTGGGAGACAACCTCCCCCTTCCGACCTACCCGCCCCTGCCCGCCGAGCCCATGCGCAGTTCTCGCCCAACTAGCACCTAACTAAATGACAAATCGAATTATTTCCCCGGCATTCCGCCCTTATTAACCCCCGGTGTGCCTCTCCGCTGGAGTTCGCAGCTTCTCTTCGCTTTTGTTTTGCCTCAACGTACCCCAATCTACCCCCGTGACACTTCCGTCTCGTTCCGGCGAGCGGGTCGCGCGAGCCCCAGACAGGGACGACAGACGGGGAGTATGTTGGATTAACACGTATGCACCAATTTTCCAATTTACCCTGGCCTGCGGCGGAATTATTACTTTCAGTTGCAGTCTGTTATTTATTTATGCAGACGGAGCTCTGACGGTCAGATTCGATTAGTGGACTCCTGGATGTGTGAGGAAGGGGGCAGACAATGTTATCTTGTTTGTGGATCATGAAGTCGGGGAACAATCAGGAACTGGATAACTCGGAGACGTGAGCCACATACAGCGAGCACAGTTTAACCCTTCCTGTCCGTGTGGCCGCTGTTGCCGATAATTTCATTATGCATGCATATTTTGTGCCTTATCCGTGAGTCAATATCCAGACAGTATCATCTAAAAACACTATGTATACCTAATGAGAGAGGCGGTTTGATTCTGCGTTATTGCAGAGGTAGTTAAATAAAATATAAACAGATGTGTACTGTATGCCGCTATGTATGGCGAAATTTTTTTTTTTTTTACTGTCGTTATAATTCTAAAAAGTTGCATTGCGTTTATACCTACATGGAATTGCAATAAAAAATACGATTTCAGTATAATTTTGGCTCGCCAAATATTCTGAAAATGTTGGATTTTAGTGATTTTTCAGGGGTGATGAAGTACCTGTTGTTTTCTCAATAGTCAAGTATCAATATCATAAATAAAGTGACAATATATATAAAGTTTAATTACTAAAAAGACACAAGCTGAGACTGCTTGAATAAGGTAGGTGGTAGGTGTTAAACGCTAACAGACTGTCAAACTGAACTCAAATATTATGTTATTTTAATGCTGGATATATCAAGTTGTATTAGAATAATAGCATTTAATTATAAATGCAATATCTAAATATAACATACGCATATTTTTGTTTTGAACGTTATGTTGCGGTTTTTTCTATATAAGGCCATTAAGCGAGCCTAAAGCATCAGTTTGAATAAAAACTCATGCATGAACATATGAATGAAAATGCAATATTTACTTATACACAAAAATGCATCTTTTGTGTACCTACCTACTATTAAATTCGAATATTCAAAAGTTGGAAAATATTACACACCCTAGTGTACATTGATGAGATAGCAACTCATATAGATAGCAAAGATATTCGTATCTTGTGAGTAAAAAATGTTGTAATATCGCTGGACTAAGTGTACTGAACTGAAAGGAAATTTTGTTAAGCAATAAATCAAAAAACAAAATAAGACGTTTCCTTCCCTAAAACAGGTAGGTGCTTTTCATACATCCCTCGTACAATATGGTTAATTTAGTTGTGAAAAAAAATTCAAAATACTGAGGAGAAAAAAGTTCAAAGGAAACGAAAAGAATGGTTGACAAAAATTTCATTGCAAAATCTAATCACACTAATATTTCTGCCTTCGTTGTATAACATTTTATAAACATAATATAACATATTCCAATTAAATTATTACCCAAAATCATCAATTTTAAAATATATTAATATTTTGACAATGTACCTATATTTTAAGTTATGCATATTTTTTAATTGCACTACCTCGTGTGCTTACACTGTAGTGTATATGAGATATGTTGACATGTTATTTATGCAACTCAATAGCTATGTATAATAGATAAACCATGAGCCCCGCGTCCGCCCTACTACATGGACACCTGTCTAAAGGTAGACATTCATTTTGTAAGAATCATAAGCCAGACTATTATATAGTTTATCAGTTTGAATGTTTGCAAAACAGTCTATACCTTTCTTTATTTTTAATATAAAATATCAAAAGATTATTAGATTAATATTCCACTCACAATTTGGAGGAGGTAATAAAAATATGAATATGCTAGATGTGTCGTTTGTTATGTATCATATTATGAATTGTGTGTTAATAAGTTTATAAAATGTGTTCGACTATATGAATGTACTTGCAGACAAATGCGTAGCAAGATGTTTTGTGGGCCTAGCTTTTATGTTATTTTGTAATTAAAATATTTAATAAAAGTATGAAGAATATGGAAAAGTGTATAATTAAATCTTGGAAACAATATTTTCAAAATTTTTGAATAATTTTCAGAATCATAATTATTAGTGCTTGTTAATCGTGTTGTTAAAAACATTTAATTAAGTTCAGCGACACTTATAAGACCATTATATAGAAATGGTACGATGAATACATCAATATTAAGTATATAAAATTATGCTTTCATCTTAGGTATGATCAATTTATTGTGCATATTGTGTCTGGTACCATGACGCCTCGTAGGAAAAATTATCAAATTTTAAGTTGTCTGACATCATGCAAAGTCATTATAAATACAAAACCTTTCATCGACAAAGAGTTAACGGGAAATGACGAAAAATATAACATTATTTATTATCAGTAATTTGTTTGGCATTTCGTGTCTCTATGTAGAATTGTGCATGTTTAATCAAATTAGATACGACTTGAAATTATAAAAGAAAGCTTTGGTCTCGATGAAATATATCTCAAAACATGATGGAACACCTGACCCCGGGACATTCTTCCTTTGGGAGGATATGGGGACACAAAGCGCGCTCGGCGGGAAGTAGATCCATCATTAACGAATGACCCTATGCACATTTTTTGAAAAATGAGCTAGGGAAGAGTTTGTTGTAACTATTATCTATCACTTTAGCCACAACAGTGCCGGCAACGTGTAGCTCACCGAGGTACCTATTGTTTTACAGCCCTTTCTTGTTTCCTTTATATTTGCCTAACGGCCCATATCATATCCCTTATTATTCCATCCCACGAAGGACAAGTTTTTCAAATATATTTTATAATTATGCAGAAAGAAAATATTTTTCACTTCCAGTCTGCACTCTGCCATATCCGTATTGTAAAAGTGTACTTTTATAAATGTAAAATATTTAATATCTTTTTTGAGTATAAATTTGTGCAACAACTTAACTTCAAAACCATCAACGACACATTATTTTAATAAAATGTAAAATTTTTCCTAAAACACACAGAATTTTTTTTAGTTCTAGTTATATTTAAATTTGTATCATTTACACATCTTCACGTAATAACTCATTTTAAAATTGTCTAACATCAAAATACACAATTATTAATTAACAATGTCCGTCACTAATGCTAATCAGATGGCTCACTTATGGTAGAGAAAGAACAAAAAAGTTTCTAAGATATCTCTACATGTGAAAGTACGGGCATTATCCTTGGCTTTACACTAAGTTCCTCCAGGGTATGCTTGGCTACAATAGTTTAGAGACAAGAATTATCTGATTACGCATTTTTATCGATTGTTGCGCGGTATGAGCGATAATCCTGAAATTATGCGGAGCATTGGATTGTATGTTCCTAATTGTTTCACATTCCAATATACAGGACCAACCTGCCAATGGTTATGCCTGTTGGAAATGCTATTGCTAAGTTGAACAATATTACTCTGGATATTGATCTATTCCATGTCTATGAGAGGGTTTTCCGAAGCAGGATTCTCCTATACCTTTGATATGAATGAATTTATATAGTTTCATATTTTGTTTTTGTATATTTTCTCACTTGTTAATAATATTTACGAATTAAACATATGTTTGTACTGTAAATGTTATATTAAAAATAAATAAATTGAAATTGAAATGGCAAATATAATGATATCAAGCAAGTACATATTCGTACAAAAAAGAGGTAAAATTCGAAACTTTCTATGATAAAATATAACTAAAAAATTAAGCTAAAGTGACACTCTACAATATCTTCAGATTCGATTTACATATCAATGGCGTGCGGTTAGTAGGTACATTTAAAGCAAGAAATTTGTGTGCACATTTATTTTGGAAAAATAATATATGTATTTCTTAATAGTTATTTTAAAATTATTATCATATTATTCAGATTTTTATTTATCATAATAGTCTTTTTTTTAAAATAGAGATACAAATACGGAATACGTGCCACATCAATATTCTTAAAATTTTCAAACTAAACTAAATGCTTGTGCTATAAAAATATGAGTAACTTGCTGGTCTGGAGTGAACGACCTTTCAATCACGAGGCGAGAGTCGTAACCACAAGAGAAAGAAGCTAGTTATCTGTCAGATAAATACTGAATTTCGCCTTTTTTTTTTACAAAATATATATTTACGTACAACTCATGTTTATTTATTTTAATTTTTTAACGCTACAAAAGTATTTTTGTGATGTGTTTCGCTACAAACACTGTTGCCAAAACACATAAAAAATACGTGAGGAAAAACACATAGATAGAAACACACATTTGATTCCTAAAATTTTCACAGTGTGTGAAAATACTAGGAACACCCAGTATGAGATGCCAATGACATGTCACTAGACCACAATGGTTACCTTCGTGCTTATCGTACTGACCGCACGCGTCTACTAAAAATGTTATCTTATTTTTGAGACACATGTTTGTGAGCTTTTTTATTTAAAATACCTTTAATGTTTGATATCAAAAAAATAATAGAGGAGTAACTATTTTATTATATGCACTTACAATAGTAAAACCAAGATTGAAAAACTGCGCCAAGAGAGCCGTCACGACCGTCCGTCCGATTCGGATGAACATTAATAACGAACATTTTTCATCTGTGTAGCGATTTGTCTGACAAATGTCGGTGACAATAGTCCCAACATGAGTGCGAGAGAAGAGATCATATGCGACCCTTTAGCGTGCGCTCCAGGGGTCGTCATTTACACCGCAACTTTGTTATTAACAATTATTAACCTTCGTTCAGTTATCAAGTGGGTCTTAATGTTGTATAGTTTTTAGAGACCGAACGAAACTAGATTTTCAGCCGAAACTGATACCGAATTTCGGTTTCTATTCCGGTATCAACCGAAACCGAAACTCTTACCAAACTAAAGAAAAATTAGATAGTTATAACTTACAATATACTCTTAAATCTATTGTTGTTTTTTTTAGAATTACCATAGTTTATTTGGGTTCAATTAAATAAAGTACCCTAATTTAGTTAGTAAAAATTATTTAGAATTATCTAGAATTACTCGTACTAAATTTATTTTAGTGAATAAATGAATTTATTTTTTAAATCCGATGCTTTGCAAACGCAAACCGCGTTTAGGTCGATTTTTGGTCGAAACCGAAATGGTGGCGGAGCCTAGTTTTTTGGCTGAAACTGGGACATAAAAAAAATTTTCGGTAGGTCACTAATTACATTCACTTTATAAAATCAGTAGGTCCTTGTGTTTTTTTTACTTACAATTGTATTTGAAATATTTTCTAATAATATTTTTATGGGTACTCGCTTTATGGGTAGTCCTACAGACAATTTTTTTAGGGAGCACTTGACGAATAGTTGGAAAAATAAATGCAGTGGTATGTCATTTAGTGTACACATTTAATGTGAACATTTAATGTACATACCACCGTTACTGGTTTATGGTGTTTTAATTATAATATAAGAATAATTTTTTTTTAAATAATTGCGTTGTATAAAAATTTTGAAAAAAAAATGTGACCAATAAATATACGTTCACAAAAAGTATACGATTTCTCTTGATACGGGACTCGAATTCATGGATGATGAGTTTTATTGTATTTATTAGAATATGTTAACATAACCTCTAAACGACTAGGTACATAAACATACATTTAATAAATAGATAAAGTCGCGTATTTTGTGAATTGGATCAAACATTTTTCCCGTATCAATGGATAAGATTTTTATCAGATTCTTACCTCGAGATAATCCTCTTGTGCACAATATTTCAGAAATTTGGATTTGACGTCGTTTCATGCTTCTTGTTCATGAAATGTCATTCCATCGACAATTCAACAATTTAGTGAGTTTTCAATCTTCCCATCAGTAGATTAAACAGAATAAATGTTTCCAATTGAATGCTTTCTGTTTGTCTAACCATTCAGAGTAAGTATGTTAACATATATGTGGTCGTAGGTAATGTTTTTGTGTTCGTGTCGACATTTTCTGTCCATCTCAAGATGATCTCTCAGTTTATCTTCCGATCAAAATCTCAACACGTGTACATGCTTCTGAGATTTATCTCATCGGAATATTTGAGATTTATCTCATGCTGTCTCATTTGTTGAACACGGTAAATTAAAAATATGTTTAATGGAATGGTAATATTTAAAAAGTGGCGTTACAAAGAGAACTGGGTTGAACGGCGGGCGATCATTAGCACCTGGTAACAACAAAAAAAAAATTGAACAACATGATAATACGACACACTTGTAATGAGGCGTATTATTACTAATTTAGGAAAGGTTACGAATAATGAATTTAATGATATTTACAAATTGCCAAAATAACCGGTTGAACAACAAAAGCAAATTTTTCACGAAATTAAGTGAATCATTTATTAATTACAATATAAAATAAGCCAGCATCTGCCTTATTAATAGTGAATATAATATTATAAAAAATATATATACCTGCCATTAGAAATTTTATATTTTCTTTATGCTCTATGCAGTAAAAATGTATGTGTATGAGGCACTTTGTTGGTTTGTATTGCTATTATGAAAAAACACCAAAGTAATGGAATCATGTGAATGTTCCAAGTCTACATATCGAACCACATCGAACTAATGTCTTCTTCTTCAACTTTATTTAGACTCAAGAGTCTGTTTGTGCAGGAGTTCCCTCTTGTGATGCTGAATTCCAGCTATTCGCTTCAGGGAGACCACCGAATCGCTTCGGTGGTCTCCCTGGTGGGAGCGGTCCATCTGGTACCATGCTGAGCTATGTATGGTAATCTTGTTGTAATCATTCTCTGTACGTGTTGGTACCAGTATCGTCGACGCTGTCGCCCTCATCTGTCCACATCTCGAACCTCGTCGCGGATTGCTGTATTCGTCACGCAATCATGCAGAGTCTTCATTCAGTAAAAAAGAAAATTGTTTAATCTTAAAATATCTTACGAGAAATTCTCTTAAAATGTGAAGTGGCAGAAAGAATAATGAAATTATTATAATTTATTTATTTATTTACTTTATTTTGGGGAAAATTAAGAGCAAATCAACATCTTAACGAATATAAAATAATGGTTTTTAAAATTATGCCAATTACAAATTTTTCACTGAATATAGTAATTTACTTTAACTTACTTTAACAGCGAGTGGAGAGTGTGGAGGGGAATGTAGGACGGGAGTAGAAGGGAAGATATAATGTACGAATTATTTTGGGTGGTTGTGTAGATATTGTTTGTTTTATGTTTCAATGTGGTGATAGTTTAAATAACAATTCATAAATGATACATCAGTATAAAATGCATTACGGTAAAACTTGATCATTCGTTATTGTTCATGTTTTTTTACAACATAAGTTTAGTAGTAAAAAGTATTTTGTTAAATTAGAAGCGAATCTAATGCTGGCTTTAGTGTAGTAGATAGAATAAAGAAAGGAGTGCTGAGATGCTTTGGTCATGTAGAATGTATGAGAGAGAAAAGTGTTGAAGGCAACAGGAATAGAGGGCATCGGCGAAAGACCTGGCATGATCAAATAATACAAATATTGTAGGATAGCACTGTTAAAAGTCTCAACAACCGCAGAGCTCGCATGAGAAGATGTATGAAATGAATGTAGCCGAAGGAAAATTCGTATGCCAAGATATAAGAATATGGCGTTCTATACTCTCTGCATACCCCTGCGGTGAAACAGCGTGATGGTTAGTTAGTTAGTTGCGAGATTATTATTTTTCCAATAATTATTTATTACAACAATAAGTTTTAAAATAATGTTAAGTAGTTTTGTGTTATACAAGTGAAGTGAGACCCACCACAGACCCAGCGCCGTTCTACGAGGAAGAACTCCCGTATCGGCCCTACACTTCCACTATCCAGATTGGCATTGTTTTAATGCTAAAGACTAAAAAAAGTGTGAGACTAGGTTGACTGTTTGGTAACAAATTGTATTTTAAAATTAAAATAAAATACTCGGTAACCAGTCGGGTCTACGCAGCTAAATATTTGCCACAATACTGTTACAACTCTTTTGTAAAAATAATAAAGAGGTTTCTTTTTCAAAACGATACTTTATCATCCCTGCCGCAGGCCGTGCATACAAGACAAATGAAATTGTTGATAGGGTCCAACAAGGCTCATTTTAATATCCATCATTATTTATGGATATTCTTTATACCTGATGAGTACTACATAAAACCCACAGAGAATTGGTCAAAATGTAAGCGAACCTATTGACCGAGCAACATCGGAGACTGAAATCGGAATGCAAACGAGATTTATAAATTCAGAAAATCTCTTACTTACTTGCCATCACGCCGTTTCTCCGTGGGGGTAGGCAGAGAGGATAGAGCGCCACACTCCTCTGTCCTGACATACAACTCTCGCCTCATCCACATTCATACATCTTCGCGTGCAAGCTCGCCGGTTGTTGAGGCTTCTAACGGGACCATCTTATATATCTTTCTTACCATTCTTTCCTCATTCATTCGTTCAACATGCCCAAACCATCTGAGCGACCATTTTTTAATTTTATTAATTATGCTAAGATCAGCTTTACATTCATTCCTAATATATGCATTCTTTATTCTATCATAAATTGATTTGCCACACATACGTCTGAGGGATCTCATCTCCACTGCATTCAATATACTTTCGTTCCTCTTCTGCCAGCTCCAGGCTTCGCTTCCATACATCAGTGTGGGTACCAGAATTCCATTATGTACCGCTAGTTTTGCCTCGGTAGACATATTTATATTAGAAACTATTGCGTTCAAAGCACCGTTCACCCTATTCCCCGCAGTCACTGTCCTTTCGATATCTTTCTCAACATTCCCTCTTCTATCGAACATACTTCCTAAGTACACAAACTCATCTACCTGTTCCAAACATTCATTACCTACTAGAATTTCACACGTTGTCTTACTTTCCTCTTTTTCGAATACCATCACTTTTGACTTGTTTACGTTCATAATAAGGTCACTTTCTTTGCATACATCATACATCCTGCTTGCTAGACTCTGTAAGTCCCGTTCGCTTTTTGCGATTAATACTGCACCATCCGCGTAAAGTAAACGGCATACAATCAAATCACACATTTTCGCTCCTACATTCATACATTCCAGTTCTTTCACACAATTATCCATATACAACTCTTTCTCTTTAAAAAATCTATTCGTACCTGATATATTTCCATTCCAGAGAAATGCGTTTACTAATTTTGCCATGTTAACCATTTTGTGATAATCGACTTTCATGGTACAATATTTTCATTCAACTTATATATTTTTTAATTTAAATTTTGTATCAATACACAATATTTAAGATATTCATCCCTTCTTTAGTAATAACATCCATAGATTATCAAATTTTTGAAAGTTTTATAGACATATGTTCCAAATTGAAACCTTCCATGTATTTGAAAGGACTGTGCTCGAGACTTTTGTGGTCCTTCTCATGAAATTGTACACATAGATAGGTAAACTTTTTTATTTAAGTTTTCATTTAAATTAAATAATGTAGTCTATCTGAATAGCGTTCGCGTAATGTGTTCGTTTGGATATCTGAATGTATGTAGTTATTTAGATGTTGGGTCATGGATCTGCTCATTTGTCAGTTTTTTATTGGTCTGAAAGGTTTATCGAATTTCAAGATGTGCTTTATTGTCGTAGAAGAGTGTGAAGGTGGCCCGGTTTGCGCTATTGTTGAAATGACAGATTGCGGTCATTTGATAAGAAAGAGAAATTGCGTAACATTTATATTCATTCTTAGATCTCTCTGTATTATTAAAATACAATGCGCGATGCCACATATTATATGAAGCGATCAATTATCTCCTTTGGCGGCATCCTCTAATGTAGAAAAGTGTTTTATCAAGCAACAAAGATCTAAAGAGTTTTTCATGCTTTCGTTGTGGATATCGTATTGTTATTACCTGTGTAGATACGCATAATAATTAATAAAGTTTTTTTAACAAGGTTACAATATATGATAAATTTTATATAAAATAAAATATCCAGAATATTATGAGCTTGTACAAATTTTTCCGGAATACTGGATATATTATAGATGTGCCATAGAGATTAAGCTATATTTTTATATGGGAAAGAAGATATAGAGGTTCTTTTTGAATGTTCATAGGGCTTACGAACTATCGTACAGCTGTCTTAAGTGATAACTTCACACAATATAATGTCTAATCCGGTCGTACCTACTCAAGCGGAATCAAGAGTCTGACCGCCCACCAGCAATATTTATAACCATAGATAAGGGATTCATCTAAATTATGTATATGACTTTGTGGCGTATTGCAGAATTTAGGGGGTGGCTCAGAGCTAGAACGCCCGCTTGGCATGTGAGAGGTGCTGGGTTCGATTCCCAGTCAAATCTTTTTTTTTTATGCGTCATTAAACATTTAATGTAAAGAATAAATAAATATTTACTTATTTAAAGGCATACACCCCTGAAATAAAAATGAAGATTTTTATTAAAATAATATATTTCAATATTTTTTCACATTTCACCTGCCGGTAGGTAAAGATACTAATTTAATGAAAAATAAACGCGATACTGTTCTTTGATAACAATGTTACTTTAACGACAGCATAATTAAATAAATAATTTTAAATAAAATGTACACCAAAATATTATCAAAAATAAAAAATATATAATAAAATTAAATAATAGAAAAATATATTCCGGCATCGGGATTCGAACCCGAGCCCCCTGAGTGAGAGCTAAACCATATTGTAGATGCCACTGGTCTCGGAAAATTCTTATAAAGGCAGTGTACATAAATAAAATATATTTTAGTATGCAGTACACATATGTGTAGTATGTGTACTGTATTTGTGAGGAATAATGCAGGCTCGGCAGTAGCGACACAGCTATCAATGCCGCCTTCGGGTTTGGTGGCCCGGGGTTCAAGCCCCATCTCCGGCCGTTGTATTTTTAGCCTTGAATTCGAATGAAATTACGGATGTTATACAAAGTTACGGGGACAGACGGACGGACGGACAGACGGACAACGAAATTATTATAATTGGCATTCACTTACTCATCATACCTGACTAAACCATGAAAACAACCCTTTTATAACACTGTTCACAGGACTATATATGATACATAGCGTTTCAAATATAATAAAATAGCAATTTTTAGTAACCATTGGGTTTTATAAAAATCTCAATGGGTCGGTCGTAAAATTTTACACTAATAATGAATAAATACCAAGAGCGACATTGGTACATTAATAAGTATCATTAATATG
Organism: Agrypnia vestita; assembly: GCA_016648135.1. Taxonomy (NCBI): domain Eukaryota; kingdom Metazoa; phylum Arthropoda; class Insecta; order Trichoptera; family Phryganeidae; genus Agrypnia; species Agrypnia vestita. The sequence continues at coordinate 17,892 of JADDOH010017531.1, forward strand.
TACGAAGGTACTGTCTAGACGAACGTGTAGGTACCAACATAAAATGGTGATATAAAACACTTCACTGTAATACGGCTTCGGTTCAAACAATATCGCAATTAGTCTGAGAAGAAAACTCCAGTCTCAAAATAGAGAGCAAAGTTGAAAAACATTAAAATAATATTTACTGTCGTGAGATTTCTGAGAATTAACGTCTGAAGGATTTCAGATGCCCTCTAAGCCTCTTATTAGTTCCAAGATCAATAAAAACAATTTCTTATATTATTGAAAATAGTCCTCGTTTCGAATTTACACAATTCGTCAAGCAGTTTGGATTAATTGCGAATTACTGTAAATTTTCAAATGTAAATTTCGTGCCAAGTTTTAATGAAATATTAATTTTATATTAATTTATAAAATATTCATTTTTTATATATTTCGTGAATGAGTCGATATGATTAAATCTATTATAAATCTAAATTATAAATCTACAAATTTGATCAAACCCATTGTTGTCAATAATTTTTATATAGCCTACGTGAAACCTACAGGACGTTCGGTTTAATTGAAATAATCCATAATCATATGCATATTTTCTAAACACTAGAACTACTTATTTCCCCATACCTTACCTACAAAAGCAGTCATTTTTAAGGAACACGTGACTTTAAATAATCGATATCTCACTATAGTAAAGTTGAAGGAATGTTATACAAGGACATAAATTCGACGTGAAACGAAAGCTAAGCTCTGCAATTATAAACTCTTTCTTTTTGCAAGAGAAAGTTCAGGGATAGAGTCCTGGTTGTAACTACATAAACATATTTGGGGGGTGAAAAGGTGAGCGTCGGTAGTCACCAATTTGTGGTGATCGATGAATGAGGAGAAGGCTGCTTTAGGGTCACCACCCGTCATGTAACGGGAATTCTCCAAAGTTGTGAAATGTTTGATGATTTAATTACGATTAGAAAGACATTGATAAAGATTCGACGGACCAGGGCCTCTGTTGTTGAAAGACTGACATGCCCGTACAGGGCGTTGACTAGTTTTATATGTTTTGCGAACAAAGAATTCTCCTGAAGTCTAGCTGTGTGTGCTGAGGGTGCTCCGGGCATTGCCCTGTTTCCCTGCCTCGTGTACACTGCTGTGCATCAGTTTTGTTTACGCGGCAGACTCGCCACGTTTGTGTGTGTGACCTAGATTGTTGGTTATGTATTTATGGTATGAGACGCCATATATATATATATATATATATATGATCATCTTGCAATGGATATTTATAAAATGATACGTACTGTATTTGAGTTTGATTGAATATTATTCTATTCGAGTTTCGGGAGTAACAGAGCCTGTCAAACTCTAGTACTAGAATAATATATAATTAATGTCATGAAAAGTAAGCAACCATTTTAATGAAAACCATAAATACTCTGATTTGATGAATAATACACATACCTATATTTTTCAGTTATGATTTTATTTTTTAATACAATATTTTTAAGATACATTTTAAAATTATATTTAAGATTATTTAGATAAAAACGTTAGAGGTGGACCAAGTTCAAAAATAATATAATGTAATAGGTATTGAACTACCATATCTAGTGAAATTCTGTTGCGGTATTTCTAAATATATATGGAATGCTATATTGAGTTCAATATGGGAGATAACAAATACTTGTCTAATCACAAAATATAAAGCGTGCCAGGTTAACCTATTTTTATTTTTTATGTAAGTTGTGTTACACATTTTATTAATGTGCCTTTCAGAATATTTTTGAGTTTGTTCAAATCTTTCAGAACAGTGCTGGATTTATGTCACAGAGACATTATTAATCAATTAATATATATTATAGATATCTCACAGAGATGAAACTGTATTTCTTATGGGAAAGATTATTTATTATATGTATTTCTTATTCTATCATGGGTGGAAATGGCGAATGTTACATTGTGTAAAGTGATCACTTAAGCCAACCATAAGATAGGTCATAAGTCCTCTGTACACCCAAATGACTTCTATACCTACTTTCCCATAAGAAATACAGTTTCATCTCTGTGAGATATCTATAATATATATTAATGTGCCTTTGGATATTGTGGTTAAATAACATTGTGTATGTTGTGGTTATACATATTAATAAAAAATTTACTTTTGCATTAACAATAACGGGTTTCGTAAAAAAATTAAAAGTTTTTATTGCTCCTAACTAACTAACTAACTAACTAACTAACTAACCATCACGCCGTTTCCCCGCAAGGGTAGGCAGAGAGGACTGAACGCCACACTCTTCTATCCTGGCACACCACTTTTGCTTCGGTCACATTCATACATCTTCTCATACACGTTCTACGGTTGTTGCGGCTTTTAACAGGGCCATCCTCAAATAAATAATTTTAAAGGCCCCGATGAAGGAAAATGGCTGTTACGAAACCGATTGGTTTTCAGTATTTCTATTTTATTTTATTTTATTTATTCATAGGAAACTAACAGTAAGTACACATAAAATCAGATTACACATGATTATTGAACAGTATAGAGACCATCTTACAAGTTTCCACAGAATTGACATGTTATTAATATATAGCAACAATAACTTGAGTTTTAGAAAAAAAAAAGTTTATAAGTCATGTGGTGAAACAAAGATAATTGTATAAATTTAATTTCTCTTTATATACTCATCTCAGTCGTCACATTGACACGAGGGGGTTTCTAATATCATCACACATATTAATTTATTTATCTGTCTGTCCGTCCATCCGTCAATTTGTCTGTTTGTCTATCCCCATAACTTCGTGTAAGGTCCCTTCATTTCGTTCGAATTCACGGCTAAAAATAACAAATTAAACGGCCGGAGATAGGGTTTGAAACCCAAAGGCGGCAACGATAGCGATGTTAATATTGCCGAGCATGCATTGCCCGTCAAAAATACTGTACATAATAGAACTTAGTAAAGGAGCGAAACAATTTTCCGTCTAGTTTCCAGGGTTTAGAATAATACATTTAACTGCCGACAGGAAAAATATTTAAAAAAAATTCAAATACTATTATTATTCTTAAGAACTGCATGGCATGTGAAACTACCATCATTTTTGATGGGTCACAGCTAGTTGAAATAATAAATAATGAATGGTTACTAAGTATGCCTTTTGAGACTACACCATCATTTTACTGACATAAACTACATAGATGTTATAGTTCCATCATTCGAAGCATGCAACACAAGCAATTTTGATGATGCGACACATAAGCCAACGTGGGTCAAGCGATGGAAGTAGCTCCGAAGCCATACAATGGGTACTGTAACAGTAATTAAAGTAGATTTCCTGCCCACTGCCCCCGGCTCTGTTGGCTGTAATGGAATATGGCGGATGGGTTCCCCTACAAATCAACAGGGGGGATTATTGGTTAATTTTTATTATCTGAAATATTATTATAACTAATTATGATGAAACAAGGAATAAAATTCTGACATAGTGTGAGATTATTCGTTTATATTTTCGTCGAGTATAGTCGTATAGTCGAGAGTTTATAGAGATTATTCGATTTTTTAAAATTATGTACATATTTATATAGATAGAGATAATTATATCTATCGCCAATTTTTCACAGTTCATTGTAGTATTTCTTTAAATTTTTTTATATATTTTTTTGTTTCATTTTTTATTCTATCCGGTAATTTGTTAAACAGTTTTGAAATTATGCACAGTTTGGTCAGAGTGTGGCGCTCTATCCTCTCTGCCTACCCCTCACGGGGAAACGGCGTGATGGTAAGTAAGTAAGTTAGTAAGTAGGTACTATAAAACAATATCGTGTGGGTCTTAATATTTTAATATAAACATTATTCAAGTGTGTGTGATAATAAATGTTATTGAAACATAGCGGCAATAACACAATAACAATAAACTTTTTTGATAAGCTAGCATATTTTCTACTAAAATGTTATTTTATTATAATGAACTAGATGCTCCCGCGCGGCTTCGCACGCGTAGATTTTTAGTACTATTTGGATCGTCATAGAACTTCCGCGAACCTTCTAGAACATTCTCCTTCCAGAACTTTCAAGAAATTTATCGAATATACAGGAACCTTCTAGAGACACCGACACATTCCGCCACTCAGTTTAGAACCTTATACAACTTTCGGGAATTTTCTAGAACCTTCTCCTTCCAGAACTTTCTAGAGCAGGTTTTACCGGAACCTTCTAGACTAACGGACACAGTCGGCGCGCCTGTTTTGAAACAATCTGAACCATTTGCGGCCTTCCCATAACAAAACAATGTGCTAGAAAGCACATTTTCGTCATCCACTCTCACCCACGCACAGCCACCCCACCACAGGTGACACCAAGGGCCATAACCACCAGGGGGTGGTAGTATCTGGTTGTGGGGAAAACTTGTCGGGTAGGGAAACACGGGTGTCTTTATATATATATATATATATATCCTGACCGGAATACGTGTTGACTTGCTAAGATGGTTTGCATCCTACATCGATAATAGAACTCAGGCTGTGGTAGTAAGCAATTACATGTCGAGTTGGGTTATAGTTCCCAGCGGAGTACCCCGGGGATCACTGCTGGGGCCATTGTTGTTTATAATCTTCATTTCCGATATTCATAATTGCTTTCGTCACTCTAATGTCCTAATTTTTGCTGACGATATGAAAATTTTTAAACCAATTTCTAGTATTTACGATTCGTTCAATCTACAAGATGATTTGCTACGGTTAGATAATTATTGTAAATTAAATAAACTCGACTTGAATCTAGTGATGGGTCCGCTCTGTACTCACTAATACAATGTAGTACTACATTACATTGAAGTGCACACTTCGCACGTTTTGATGTGTAGTGCACACTACAAACTACAAACACCAAAGTTATAGAAAGTATAAATTTCAAATAGTACACTTCATTTCAAAGCGAACACTACAAAGTACATATACTTCATTCATTTTTTACGTGAAATATTTGGGAAGTTGATGTAGATATATAGATATATGAAGACATCTCTGGAAACTGTAACAACCCCCCCCCCCACGGTTTGAAAAGTTTTTGGAATCGAATGAAGAAATCTGGCGACATTTTTTTTTGGAGAAAATATCGTCATTTATCTTAAATATTTTCCTCGTTGACCTATTTTTTTTTTTAGCTCGCCAAATTACTACTCACTAGTACTACAATTACTTCATTTCATTACTTCACTTCATTAATACTACAATTACTTCATTTCATTACTTCACTTCATTAATACTACAATTACTTCATAACTTCACTTCACTTCATTAATACTACAATTACTTCATTACTTCACTTCATTTACTTCACTTCATTTTGTAGTACTACAATTACTTCACTTCAAGTAGTTTTTACTACAATTGTAGTGTACACTTTGTAGTCTTTAAACTGGTGAACGTGTGTGTGTTGTAGTCTTCATTTTGAAATGTAGTTTTTCTCTTCGCTACTTGAATCCCTCAAAATGTTCTTGTGTAGTTTTCACACACAAAAAGAATATAATATCATTTCACTATATACTAAAAGGAGAACAATTAGAAACAGCTACATCAATCAGAGATTTAGGGGTGATCAATGATGGAAAATTATTATACTATGAACATATCGATTCTATTATAAGTAAGGCTTATAGGGCTTTAGGTTTTAGGCTGATATGAGATATGAGAATATCTAGAGATTTTAAGTGTGTAAAGACATTGAAAGTACTTTACTGCACTTTTGTCAGAAGCAAACTTGTGTACGCAACGCAAGTATGGAACCCCCAGTATATGATCTACGTAAATCGCTTGGAACAAATTCAAAAAAAAAATTATTCGCTTTCTCAACTTCAAATTCAATTACGTTTCTGATGATAATGACAGTTCGTGCAAAAAATATAACATCCTACCATTATACTAGCGAAGGGAAAAACTACATTTCAAAATGAATACTACAACACACACATTCACCAGTTTGAAGACTACAAAGTGTACACTACAATTGTAGTAAAAACTACTTGAAGTGAAGTAATTGTAGTACTACGAAATGAAGTGAAGTAAATGAAGTGAAGTAATTGTAATAATAATGAAGTGAAGTAACGAAATGAAGTAATAGTGAAGTAAATTTTTAAATGAAGTGAAGTATTTT
>JADDOH010017532.1:0-37271 GCA_016648135.1 Agrypnia vestita
AATGGAAATATTTATCTTTTGACAGATGTCTTTAAAATTCAATTTCGAAAAAACTGTTTTTAAATAACACATGGTGAAAATTTTTATACATATATTGAGACTCGCTTTAAATATGTAAATATTTTTGTGGTTAATTTCTTTGATACAAGCATGAATTTCATTTCATCGTTATTTAGTGAAATATAAGGGAATATAAAACAATATTATATAGGTAGGTGTAGCAGAGCTAGTCCACAATACTTTACAGGTAGGTACCTACCTACGTGTCTAAATTATGAGACGAAAATGTTTTGATATCTATGGCCTAAACAACTGGTTATCGACACGTCCATGGTTATCGATGTTTGCACCTTTTCAGAAAAAATCTAGTTTCTTCATAAATTAATTTCTGCAAGTTTTTCATAATTTTGTTTGACTTATATCAAAAGCGATTGAATTTTTAAAATTCGACTCGCACTTTAGGCAGGAATCTAACTATCTATAAAATATTGTGGACTAACTATGTTTGTGTACAATAATAATAATAATTACCAGACATCTCGGACGATGTCTGGTAATAAATTAATGCATTATGGTATACAGAGGATGCATTTGTGGTAACCATTGCAATATTAAACAAACAGTGATGTAAAAAGTAACATTTTGTTATTCAGGCACGATGTTTTGATAAACTCGTTTGTCGCAATAAAAACGCCGGCCGCTAGATGTCACGCGTGTGGGATGCTAATTTACCGACGCACGTAGGAAATAATAAAGCCGACCGAATAATGCATTATTTTACGACGCGGCGTATTTTATACCCCGAAGCACAATGCTTTTATGGCAAATGTCACAATATAAAGGATATAAAATCGACACATTTAAATTGATAACGTTATTATGTATGTAGGTATAATAAATTTAATTCAACTTTTCATTTTCCCGCTATTTCGGACTTGTTTTCATCCGGCGACTGTACTGACTGTGCGACTGTTTTTAAAACTTATTTCTTCTTATTTAAATATATTAAGCAGTGCAATAATAATAATTATCAATAATTATCGATACATACCTACTGCTTATATTACATATACATTACACACATACCCATATGGATCCATTCCTATCTACACGAAAATGTTTTTCTTTTATAACTATCGAAGGTTAGTGACATGTATTATGCTACATTTATAAATTTAAAGATAGAGATCGATAAAGAAAAAATAGAAATGGTGGATACAATAAAATATTTCTGAATACTAATAATAGACTCTAAACTATAACTAAAAAACACATTGAATACATAACTAAAGCCCGGTCGCCGAAGAGAGATATTTTCGTACATTGACCCTACGCTACGTTTCCTTGTCGCACGCGTAGCGTAGAGTCACTGTACGAAAATCTCTCTCTTCGGCGACTGGGCTTTATAAAAATTACAAAAAGTAACATTCTTGAGGAGAATAAGACAAAAATTGACACAATGGTATTTTGTAAATCAAAATATTTTGAGTGTGTTCCAATTTTTCAAGATCACAATACTGGATTTTATCCCCATAGGGGCATCATTAAGCAAGATATGTATCATAGTGGTGGAATTGTGAATTTTACATTGTGTTAAGTGATTACTTAAAGCCAGTCTTACGATAGGTAGTAAGCCCTGTGAATACCTAAAAAGAATTCCATACCTACTTTCCTACATAAAAAATAGCTTCGTCTCTATTAACATCTATAATATATATTGATTAATTTATAAAAATCTATTATTGTTTCTCTTTTTCTATATTGTTTCACTATTTTATACTTGAGTTATGAGTGAGATATAAAAAAATACATATCTAATAAAACAGAACGAATCGAATTATTCTAAAGAGAAATAAATATACTAAAATTAAAAATAACTGATTTAAATTGGCTCACCATAAAACAAGAACCTAAATCTAAACAATGATTTTCGTACTCGAAATTTTAAATGATGGTATTCTAAAAATAAAACAACATAATATAATGCAGATATTCATGGACACAATATAAGAAAAATCAAACGAAAGAATAATTCCAATTATTTGACTAAAGGAATGTGAAAAAGAGAGAAATATTAACACGTGCAAGAAAGATTGCAGACCTCACTTCACGAAATAAAATATAATTATTGTATGAAAGGGAATAAATGCATGATTAATATATAAATATAATTAATATACGTTAATGAAAATATTATTTTATTAATAAATTAATAAAGACATATCTATAAATAAAATTTTAAAAACTAAGACTGATACGTTTATGTTCAAATAGTTTGAGGGTGCGTACTATAAGTTTGCATTTAATATCAATATATTATTACTTGACACCATATCTTTTAATGTTAAAAATATTTATTGTATCAATTTTTTTTTGACGCATCAACAGGCCAAGAGGCCCAATTAGAGAAGCGAAACACATCACAAAATACCCAGCCTTGAGTAAATCCATATATTAATTGTGACCTCACCGGGAATTTAACCCGGAACCATCGTTGAGGGAAACTAGTGCCATGCCCACTAGCCTTTGAGGGCTGCTTATGTACGGTCGCTATAAGGGGTATATATTAAGGGGTGTTTTATATTTGATATCGGAAGGATCAAATGGAAATAGTAATCCGTCCCCATGTCGCTTTATTATATTATGCTGTGTTCATGCAGATCGATGTCAGACTTGGTGTAGGCGGGGGCCTGCAGTTAGTAGATTGAAGCTTGACTTTTACGTAGACAAATATTTTGGAAAAAATCCAAATAAAATATGTGACATGTTATATTTCTATAACAATTATTATCATACAATTTATATGTAAATATAATAAACCATCATATATTAAGTCTACTTTGTGTGTAAATAATTTATTACATTATTTTCCCAAAATATAGGTACTTTTACGAAAAAGTCACCCTTCAATGTTCTCAGTGCACGAGCCTGGTGTGAGGGTAATGGCGATTTGACAAAAATGCTTAATTTACGTGGCATTTAACAAAAATGCACACTTACATAATGATATGTCTAACAGAAATTGTAACTTTCAAGGTGATTTAACATGTTTGCTTATTTACATAGTGACTTAACAGAAACGTTCACTTAGACAGAATTTATTACGAGAAATCGGAGTTCGTGTCGAACGCTACTGTCAGAGTCGTACACCAACTGCCACAAATGAATTCAATAGATATTTTTAACACTAAATATGAAGAGTACCGTCATATGGTGAGGCAGATATTAGAAACTCGTCCCCCTCCCTGACCATGTGCATTATATACATTACGAACCCTATGTGCTTATGGTAAAGTTAAATTAGGAACAATCACTTATTTGAAACTGTAAAATGGTTTGATCTGTCATTCATAACAAATTGACTTATCTATAATTGTGTCTTATCTGTGTCATCCTTTGTGGGAGACATTTAATTATTTTTTCTGTATTTCGTTCAACCAAGAAATTATGTCTCCCTCTTGGATGACTGTATAAAATAAATAAAATAATAAAGAATAAAATACAAAAAAATATATATTTTCGATGAGTTAAAACCCGGTTATCTTAGCATATTAGGTATTTAGTTCTATATTATGTTGCATATCGAGGAACTTAGAAATAAGCTTTCCTTTTTATGTACAGATTTGTAAATATTTAGCTGCACGCGACCCCTGAAGAATTAATCTAACGAATTATGTGTAATTATTATGATTATCATTTCAATTATGGCGGCCAGGTAGAAATTTTGCCCTGAAGCCGCTAATCGACGATGTTAGAGTGTTAAGACTCGTTTAAATTATTTTTGTAGTAAAAAATTCTGTAATCAACGTGGCGTTGGTGCTGTCTGTATTTTCAGATGAAAAAAAAAATATTTACTGTTTTCTAAGTAAGCTAGTAACACCTACAATACTTGTATTTTGATTCTCCTTGTTTACTTGATATGCGTTTCTCCTAAGCTTATCAATCTAATAATTTAACTCAAGAAATTGTATTTATAGCAGTGTTAATCTATAGTACCTAATAGACAGATATATCAATTATACGCTCGAAATGAAGATATACAACGGAATGTAATGGAAATCTTGTTTTTTATTTACAATTTCAAGTGATTTTGACTTGTTGAGGACCCTAAAAATTTCACTCAAAATATAGGTCAAGGCCAGAGATTTTCTGTTTTTTTTGTGATTTTTCTTTTTACGAAAAAACCATGAAAACATGCGTATATTAAAAAAACATCGGAAGTGTAGAAATGCAATGATTTTTTTTTTCGTTTAAGTAAAAAAAATCCTTTTTTTTGAATTTCGATAAAGTTGCCAGCGCAACATTTTCCGAAAAATAACAATATTTTTTGCCTACCTAATAATCTTCTTCTGTGTGGTATATTTTGTTGCACGGCACGGCACACGACGGGACATCGCACTCATAACACATAAATATGATACACTTTCACACACACACACATATTTCAAATAAATGCAACAAAATTGCGTGTAATTTTGTTAATAAATCACTGTTAGTATTCAATTGAATCATAAACCAACAGAAACTGACAAATATCGCAAAACATATCGTGTATATTTGTGTATACGTGTACAAAAAAATCGAAAAAAATAAATTGTATTTCCCGCGCACATTGCGCGTGACCTTGATGACGGAATATTTGAATTTCGATTGCGCAACTCGCGATCGGGGCGCCACCTACAACTATTCTATACGATTTTGATTGTTGATTTAAAATATAATCCGTGATGTTTTTGAGTTGAAAATGGAACGACAGGTCACCACGGGATTTCTCTACTGGGAAAAAATCACATTTTTCAAATTCGATACGCGGTTCGATTCGAAATAATTAATTACGTTCTGGACGCACGGGTGCGCCCTGGCCCCTGGGGACAAAGTGCAAACTTTGATATTGCATATCGCCATAACTATTGATATTAGGTCATGGTTGCTTGAACATTTTAGACTCATAACATAGGAAGGAATCTACCGCCCAAGTTTCTGCTGCTAGCTCTGGTACACCATATATAAGCACCTTTTTGGCGGTCCACGGAGAGGCGGCCGTAGCAACACGCATAGAGCGGCCAATTCGGGTTTGCTGGCCCGGGGTTCAAGCCCCATCCCCGGCCGTTTAATTTGAGTTTTTAAACCGTGAATTCGAACCAAATTACTGACGATACATGACGTTACGGACGAACGGACAACGAAATTATTATGTTTGATTACATTCATACGAATTATGGATAGATACGTAAAATCTAGAATTCAGTACATTTTAAAATAATAATCGTCAGTGACTGCATTCAAAATATTTTTCAATTTTTTTTTAATATTGCTGCCATTGCTTTTATACCCCACATATAATACTTGTTTGACTCATAATTTATCTTAATTTATAATGATTCCTTTAGCGACAAAATCTAGTAATTGCGATCCTTAAAAATTTTCACCAGATTTTTATTGCACAGTCTTTCAAGAATTTGGAACACCTTCCGATTCAACAATTTCTCCGCAGCCGGCTCCAGTCTCGCCAGACGGCTGCCCTTGAGCGGGACTTCCCCCGGGGCAGGCCGGGATCGATCACCCCCCACAAGGGGCGGATAGGGGGATGGATTCGGGGAATTTTTATTCTTCTCGCGAAGTTAGGCGTGTAATAATAATCGTCCCCTCCGCCGCGCCGTCTAGTCGCTCCAGCCGCGCGCTCAGCCACTCGCTGCTGTGTTAGCGTCTACTGCTTCTGTGGTCTATTGTGAGGGGCATGGCTCCTCGGGAAAGGACGATCGTGTCCACGAAAGGGTAAACAGAGATGATACAAGTACACGAGTATTAATCAGGCGATCTTCGCAGCGATACGTCACACCGTGTTCACGATTCGTGTCGTTTTCTCACGTTCCTAAATAACGCGTTTTATCGAACCTTGAATGAAATTAATGAGTTTATTATACAGCGTTCTTTTAGCTTTTAGGGATAGGAAAATACGGAAAAATTAACTCCCTAGAAGAAGGAGAATGTCGTGGGTGAAAACCTGAGATAGTAGTTTGGCTAGTCTACATACAAAAGAGTTGTTCCGGGCCGTAGTAAAAAAATTCTCATAGCCAACATTCGTTAAACAGATAGGGCCCTCGTAGCCCAGTGGTTATGACACTGGCTTCTCACACCGGGGGTTCCGGGTTCGATTCCCGGTGAGGTCACAGGTCACAATTAATCTATGTGGTTTAATTAATGTATATTATAGATGTCTCGCAGATACGTTTTGTGGTTTACTCAAGCCTGGGTGTTTTGTGATGTGCTTCGCTTCTGTAATTGAGCTCTTGACCTGTTGAAGCGTAAATAAAAAAAAGAATAAAAAAAATAACTCTGCTAAAAATGAACATAGTGCTGCCATCTTCGTAATGTTTAACATTACACCCAGAAATACTGCTGATGTTATATTTCTTCATAAACTAGCTAGTTCTAAAATTGACTGTCTGGTATTCATTCACAGCTTCAGCCTTTCACATTTATTTATTTATTTTATTGTTTATTTTACATTTGTTTTAATTACTAATAATTGCCACACTAGGTAAAACCTGTTCTGTGGCAGTTATTCTCATTTGATATTTATGTAATAGTACAAATAACAATCGTAAAGAAGTATAAACGTAAAAAAGAAAGCAGAAAGAATTTAGTAATACAAATATACAATCATAAGAATACATAAATTTAGAAGAAAAGAATATATACATATAAAATTAAGATAAACATTTAAGTTTATACAAAAGATAAGATACAAAAAAATAAAAAATTTAAGTAGATACAAAAATAAATACTATATTAGAGTATACTTGAAATTATATAAAGCAGATTTTGCCTATTAAGAGGCGAAGGGCGGATCACCTCTTCAGCATACCTTCTACCTGATATTTTTATAAAATTAATGATACGGTGTTTAAAAGGTTTGTGTATTGTAATTTCTTTAGTTTCATTTGGTAACTTATTAAAAATAAGCGGGGCAGTGAAATTAAATTGTCTTTGTCTAAAAGACGTTTTAATTTTAGGTGCCTCGAAATTAATTGCATTTACCAGCCTTGTAACCCGTGTTTGTTGTGTGCGCTTAAAATTTACCTTCTCCTTGTGGAATTTTACAAGTATGGTTTTAAGGTATAATTGCCTCGGGTCAAGAACGTTAAATATTCCAAACAAATCATCCGAAGGAAACATTCTCGATTTCTTGGTGATCATACGCATTGTAAGACCAACTCCCGGCAAAACTCTTTTATATGTCGCTCGTCAAATTTTTTCAATACTAGGTATATTCGGCGACTTGGATCTCTTCAATTCATCAATCTATAATTTTAAAACTCTTGGATATTACCTCAGTCATCAACCTTTTTCTCTTTTTTTAATTCATCTTCATTCTTTTGTCCAGACCTCGTATATGTATATGTAGATGCATTAACCAGATATCTTTATGCTATATTGCTTTTGCTCTTCCTTTTATTCTTATCTCTTCTCATTTTTACTAAGCAGATCTGTCCTGTCTTCCACATTCCTGATTCCTCATTTAACTTTGGCTCTTTGACTATCATGGTTTGTTCTTAACTTAAACCTTTCATTATTTTTTGTAAAACTTAAGTTATTGTTGCTATATGTTAATACAAAACATGTTAATTCTGTGGAAAACTTGTAAGACGGTCTTTATATTATTTAATATTCATGTGTAATCTGATCTTAATTTGTACTGTTAGTTTCTCGTGAATAAATAAATAAATAAATAAATAGGAAGAATGTTTCAACCGAACCTCTTATAGATAGATAGCTGAAGTATAATTCGATTTCATCAATTATATATGAGCAGGATTATTTATATACAGCAGAATCGAATCTCTTCAACGACAAAATGGACATTTTTATATCAGGATCCTAAAGCGCAACTGAGCAATATTTGAAACTTAAGGTAATTAAAACAATGTATATATCTCTGGAAATGACTGGGGAGGAAGAGCAGGTCGGGGTAATGGGAAGCCAATGTCTGTGCAGGGTCCTGAAGAGTAACTGTGCAAAAATTAGTTGGTAAGTAATAATATATTATATTGTAGCAGGATTCAGGGAAGGGGTTAGGTTAGGTTCGAGGAGAAATGTGTTTGTTTTTATCTAAGCAAAGATAAAAAGTAAAGATGTGTGCAAAACTTGATCCAAGAAGAGGGGGTTTGTAATGTTCGTGGAGTGAAGTGGGAGGACTTTATTTCCCTCAGTATTAAAAAATGCAACTGAGAAAAATTGTAATGATAGCATTTGGTATAATACTATATATCGAGGAAAATTGCTATAATGGCGTGTTTTGCGTGGGCTTCTATACAGTTACCATGAAAAATTTGGGTTAGATCGGCAAAATAGTATACGATTTTCTAAAGAATTGAAATACTTTTATTTTTATATGTATACCTATGTTAATAAACACCCATTTCTACTGATGGTGGGAACACTAATCTAACCTTGTAAATAATAATAAGAATTTTATGCTAGTGTAGGTATATATTAAATGATTCGAAAAATAATAATGCTTACACTTAAAAAATGTAGAGGTATCATTACAAGTTGCGAAATATGTGTATACTATGCCATAAAGTAGAAGAATAGATGTTTCTAGTATAGTATTTTCGAATATATGAAAGAAACTGATTTAGAATTTTTAAATTTTTTTATGGAAAAAGATGTTCTTACGGTGGAATTGTTGAACGTTACATCGTATAAAGCGATCACTTAAGCCAGTTCATACAGGTCATAAGCCCTGGGCCACTCCGCAAAGACGTCCACACATGTTCCCCATATAAATGGCTTCGTTTCTGTGAGACTTCTTTAATTTATAAAATCGTTTGTCTTTCTTCGTTAATTTACTTTTGTATATAAATCAAATATCTGACGCCGACCGGGATATTTTAATAACGTTAATAAATATAAAAATTAAATTTTTAATACATGTTGATCCTGAATTTTCGTAAAATAAGAACAAAAATTATTTTATAAGTTGTTAAAAATCGGTTTGTTTCACACACTGTGTTTAAGATTAAGGCGGACTGTCTATTTTTAGTGTTGGGGTAACTTACTTACCATCACGCCGTTTCCCGCGGGGGTAGGCAGAGAGGATAGAGCGCCACACTCTTCTGTCCTGACACACAACTCTCGCCTCATCTATATTTATACATCTTCGCATACAAGCTCGACGATTGTTGAGGCTCCTAACAGGACCATCCTCGAGTATCTGGTTAATGTAGTCATGCCTCATCTTCCGCGATCATTCTCTCTTTCTGGTGCCGTCAACACTTGCGTCTTATATTTTTTCCTCATTCACTCGCTAAACACGCGTAAACCATCTGAGTGACCTTTTTTTGATTCTTAACTCCTGTGTGTCGGTGATGTAACGTAGGTCTACATGTCATAGAAAATACGAAATATCTACCTCATTTACGAAAACTAAAACATCACATTTTTTGCAATCATCGAATAGACATTTTCACACCAAAATGACTAAATTAAACTGTTACGAATGTACGGATTTTTTAATTAAAAAATATTTATTCATTACTCTCGTATTTTCGGCCAGTGTGTAAAAGAGAGCAGAATATTGCACATCGCAATTAAATCGAGCAAGAAAGAGCACGACAATACCACACATTTCATGTAGAACAGAGATGGCGGTTGCTTGGGTTTCGGTGAAAGCGAAAACAATATCGAAAGAGTACGGTAGAGTCGCTTAACACGTGTTAGACAAAGACGGAGTACAGACGATCTGGCGACCACGTCGTTGTCGTTGAATTCAGTTGGTAATGTTACGTCAGCGGTAGCGCACGCAAATTAGATATGCCATGATTTAACGATAAATTACTAAAATAATACAAATATGTATGTTTACCTTACATAATTATATAAAGGACATTTAAATTGTCTTATCTGTATCATATATACCTATGTATATTTTATCACATATTAAAAACTATGCTGATTTTTAATTAGGTAACGCTGTGTTACACCACCGTTACCACAGTCTTTTAAGAGTTAAGATGAGATTTACTACATTCTTTTCTGACATTTTTATTCTTTACTCTATCATCAATGGATTTCCCACACATAGTCTAAATCTTCTGTGTATATTTTTCTGGGATATTCAGTCGTGTATAGCTGACCTCTCTGGCCGACGTTTCGAATCCCATCGTAGGGTGGATCATTAATGTTATGAATGAATCTTGATGTTAAGGTTACCTTAACCTTGACACACAGAAGATTCCGTACAGTGAAACCTGAGAATATTTATATATGATAAGTGATAAGTGATCTCCGTCGCATTCAGTCTACTTTCATTCCCCCTCTTCCAGCTCCAGGCCTCACTTCCGTACCTACGTCAGTGCTAGTACCAGAATTACATTGTGTACCGCTAGTCTTACCTCGGTGGTGTTGGGGTAACAATAACCAACATTTCATTATTGTTATTTTCAGATTAAGTTCATGGGTTAGTTCTATTTCTGCTGATAAAAGAAAATCACGAAAATGAAATTTACAAAAAGGTAGTTGCTCATGGCAGAAACACAAGATGAGCTATAAATCAAATTTTAACTATTCCAAGAATAACAAATAAATATGGACTGAATATCTAGTTCCCATGCTCTTGAACAAAATACAAAGTACCTTTCCCACAGGCATGAAGACTCTAAAATCAGTGGCAGAACTCAAAGAGTGTTTATTAGTAAACAACATAAGTTATATATGAACTATATTAATATTGAGATGATGTGAAGTGTATTATTATGATAGTTTCAATGAATAATTAGTGATGTGCATTATTATTTATATAAATGTACATAAAATTGTTTTTTTTTCTTAAGTTATTTAAAAATTTTAACTTCGAACGTAAAATTAATTTTTTGCTTTTGTACTTAAAATTGTTTTTGTTTTTTTTTTATCTCTTCTGTTTATAAAACGAATATTGTAACATTAAACTGTGAAAATGAACCTGCAGACAAACGTCTTTTTCGACGTTTTGTGGGAGTAGATGTAAAGAAAATAAATAGATAAATAAAAAAAAAACAAGAATACATCGTAATAAGTTAATAATTTACAGTTGACTGATTATGTAGTGTTGGAAAGAGTGTTTGTTGGTATATTTTCGCCCAGCTCGCGCACAGTGTTTACCCCTGACGGTAGGTTAGTTACTCCAGCCAGACCTGCCGTATCGATAATCAGGAGACGGAGCCGGGAGCCGGTCAGTCTAGGCTGAGGGTCGGCAGAAGGGGGCACCGCGGGCTGCAGGACCGCCGGCCCGCGAGCCGCCCTTCAAGGTCGCGCCGAACATCACTGGACGTCTGCTAACTACTCCAAGGGAAGAAAATGATACACGTATTAAAAAGTTTAGGTTGTTATTACGGTCGTTAGACGTATTTAACTGTACATAGTTTCGGATATTGATAAGGGATAATGATTGTGAAGCGTTCTACATAGGAAAAACCAAACGCAATATCGCTACACGATTGAAGCAACATATTGGAGCAGTTAAAAACAACAACTCCAATATATCGGCAATCTGCGAACATGCATCCAAAGGGAATCTCTGTCACTTCATCAGATTTGACAAGACAAAAATCTTATCAACAGTACCGCACCTTATACACAGATTAGTAAGGGAGTATACAAACATCCCAACTTCAATAGAGATGATACAATGAGACTATTAAAAAAATATTTGGTACGCAAAGTCACTAGACACAAATTTAGTTGGAGAACTGTTTTTAATACACCCTAAATGTTTCTAGAATATTTTACACATTATTTCGTAATTTGCACTCATTAGCACTCCTGAATAACTTATTTTTTATTTTATTTATTAGAGACACTAACAGGATAATGGGTACATGATACTCAGATAATAAACATTATAGTGAAGACTATGCCCATTATCCCAATTACAAGTGTCTTCGACACGCTCTAGTAATATGTATTTTAGTGGTAATGAGTGCGAATTACGAAATAATGTATAAAATATCTTAGAAACATTTAGGGTGTATTAAAAACAGTTCTCCAACTAAATTTGTGTCCAGTG
This sequence comes from Agrypnia vestita, assembly GCA_016648135.1. Lineage (NCBI taxonomy): Eukaryota > Metazoa > Arthropoda > Insecta > Trichoptera > Phryganeidae > Agrypnia > Agrypnia vestita. The sequence continues at coordinate 12,050 of JADDOH010017532.1, forward strand.
ACTTTGCGTGCCAAATATTTTTTTAATAGTTTTCAGTGTTAATTTTCCTCCCACTGCCATGACCTCGTGACAATATGTATTGATTTATTGTTATAAAATTGTCAATAAAGGCTACCTACCTCAAAACAGGTATTTCTATGCCTACCTAGACTTGTTACATATAACCTTATATTTTTATACATGTAAGTATATGTGTGTATATATGTATTCAGCGATTGATTCTCATGTGCTCAATAAATCCCAGCACTGAAATGAAAAAAGGAAATATACCTGAACTATATACCCGACTTACGCCACCACACGTAGCTTAAATCGCCTAGGTGCGCACTAGAAAACTCCTCATACGTCGGTAGGTACCCACGCCGAATATCAGTCGCTTGTCTTCGAATATCTATGCTTTGTCTGTGGCTTCTATGCCGTTAGCCCGCTGTCAACAATGCAAAAACTGTCCACTTACACGACGCCGCCGGGCATTTATAATTATCCGTTGCGCCTCTTATATTCTTCAATAAAAAAATATCTTTATTGAGAATTTTAACGATATTTGTTTACCATCGCTGGCGGTACGCCCCCACCATAGGGGCTAGAAGGGGCCCTAACGAATATTTATGGGGCGAAGGGTGCATGTTTTATTGGCGGCGGGGTGGCTGCCCACACAGGGGCGATACAATCTCGTACTCTTTATGGTTCCTGACGACTTTTTAGTGTTGCGATACAAAGAAATACATTTTCACCGTAGACTTAATGTAGATTTGCTAATTTCTTCTACGTTACTTTCCTTAGTAGTATTTTCTGTTCCATCTAATTCTTTGTCGCAGTTGGCAGGTCTTGTTACTTAATGCACTTGAATTAAGTTAATTATAATTAATATAAATTAACTTTGTTTAAACCACTTATTTATTGAAAAAAATCAACATGTTTCAAAGCCAATGGCTTCTTCATCAGGAAAACAAAAATAATATTTAAAAATCGAAGTATAGATCAAAAGTTATAATATATAATATAAAGTACCTAATTAATATGAAAATAAATTTAAAAGATAACTATTTGCAAAAAGGATCTGATTATTTATAATATTCAAATTAATTAAATAGTAAATTGAATATTATAAATAATCAGGTCCTTTTTGCAAATACATAGTTATCTTTTAAATTTATTTTCATATTAATTAGGTACTTTATATTATTATTTTCCATATATAACTTTTTAATATTTTGATCTATACTTCGATTTTTAAATATTATTTTTGTTTTCCTGATGAAGAAGCCATTGGCTTTGAAACATGTTGATTTTTTTCAATAAATAAGTGGTTTAAAGAAAGTTAATTTATATTAATTATAATTATGTTACCACAAAATAAATTTGCTACATTTGAGGAATAAGTTAATTCTATTTATTTATTAGTTTCAACAGTTTTACACATTTCACAATAACGTATATCTTATATACAGATAACGCAGAGTACATTACTTGCATTAGTAAGAATACATACATAAATATACACGAAAAACATATACATAAAAAAATCCTTGTATATGCTTATAATGATAGGAATAAATTCAAAAATAGGTACATGAACAAATCATATAATTAAATTAAATTTCGCATAATATTATTGATTGATATTAAAAGAGTGGAATGTATATATCGTGTGAAATAACTTGTGTAAATAACAAATACATAGGCCAAACCACAAGATATCTAATTACAAGAATAAAGAAACTTCTCAGAATTCACCAACCACATAATCGTAACCAACCATTTTTTCAATAGCCATAAATTAAAACTAGACCTAAACTGTCGAAATCCTAAATAACTAAAATTTTGAGAAAACACTTGAGAAAAATATTACATTCCACCAGACGTCTCCTATTCTAAATATGTTTCCTCTAATGACCAAAACAATCTTCCGCACTACGCGACCAAGCTACCTTATTCGAATAAGTTGTCGAAATTCTGTATTGAAGTTAGTTATCGATTAAAGTAGATTAATATAACTCAATGTGTGTGCATTTCAAAGTTTATTTAGTGTAAATTAAAAGTGATTATCCTATTTGCCTTCTTAGTTCTGTGATATATCTGCTATCGAAGTAGAACTGTCCTAGTGTCTCCCGGGACGAGGCTCGAATTCCCGACCACTCGATCACGTTCTTATCGTTAGATTAACAAGCACGGGTTGAGATTCTCTGAGCCCAATTTACAATAAATAAATACCAATAATTAAATAAATATTCGTAGTAGGTTGGAATTTACACATTTAATTGTATCGAAAATGAATATACATCCTTATATTATTAATATTTTTAATATTTAATGCATTAACTTTGTGGTTAGACATTATAACAGAGTGTTAGTTAAATTAGTATAAACCACTATCAGATTTTAAGTCTACCGGTTTCGAGACGTACCCGTCTCTTCGTCAGGACTACTATGAGCGACAACGTCCTCAAAGACATATCTGCCTTGGAGCTTTGGAACTGGAGAGAGCTGCCATAAAACCGAGATGAGTGGAGGAAGACTCTTGAGGAGGCCAAGACCCACCAGGGGTTGTAGAACCAAGAGTGATGATAAAAAAGTAGTGGGAATTAGAGACTAGTTAAGTGACTTTGTCAATTTATTAAAATAATTAATCACTAATATATAAATCGTTAATTATTGTCCAGTGTTTTCATTTATTTTTCAAAGTTACGTTCCGTGAAAAAAATAGACATCTTGGGAGATTACTTTTAAGAAATGATGGACAGCACATATTGGAACAATGCGAAACATTTTCTTTTTGAAAAATATTTTTGAAAAACGCATCCCGGTTAGGTTAGGTTAGGTTACTTTTAAGAAATGATGGACAGCACATATTGGAACAATGCGAAACATTTTCTTTTGAAAAATATTTTTGAAAAACGCATCCCGGTTAGGTTAGGTTAGGTTACACGACAGTTAGGTTACAAACATATTTTTTGAACAAAACAGGTTAGGTTACAAACATATTTTTTGAACAAAACAGGTTAGGTTACAAACATATTTTTTGAACAAAACAGGTTAGGTTACAAACATATTTTTTGAAAAATATTTTTTCAATGAAAACCGCATCCCGGTTGATCGGGAGTCTTCCTCAAATCATCGAGCCCCCCTCGAGTCTATTTCGCACCACCGAGTCGCAAAAAATTCTCAGTTCGCGGCTATTTCCGTACTCGAATGCAGTTTTACAGCAATCCAGAAAAAATACTTGGAAACCGCACGAATGTGGCCGTTCTTCAGAACGCCTCCAGCGAAATTGGTACACGCACTCGTTAGGCTTTCGGCTCGTACTGTTTATGGCGACAACTGGTCCTTATGTTCTCTTTGAAACGACCCAGGAGATGAAATGAACGACTTGACATCGAGCGCACGCTGGAGCTCGCTTTTAATAAATTAACTTTCAAATGACAATACAGGCGCCGGCGGTCCGGTGCGCGGGCGCGGGAGGCGCTCGGGGCAGACCAGAGACCAGACTAATGAGGACCAGCTCCAGCAATAGTCTCGCTCCGCGGAGTGGGCTGTCATCTGTGGTCGTGTTTTGTGCCACCGATCGTCCGGCCAATTGATGGTCAGGAAAGATTAAGCAGAACAAAGCGAGACACGGAAAATTATGCTACAATTATTTGTCGTGTTGTCGGTAAGCACCAGTCGATAAAATATTAAGATAATTAATACGGATTTACCGGTGATTATGGAGATGGTGATCACCATTTAAGAGACGAAATTATATATTTATAGCAAAGTAGAAAGAAAAAAAAAGTAAAAAATAAAGATCTTTCTATTTTACACGTAAATAATTTTGGTCGGAAATTGAATAATTTAGAATCATTAGAAATTAGTAAAGCATGTAATAGTAAACAAAATATTATTAATAATTAATTAAATTTAACTACTAGCCCAATTCTAAAAAAAATTCCAATAATTGTGAGTAAGCAATAATATTTAAAAATATTTTTTCAAATAATTTAGAAAAACAAAAGACATTATTCATTTTGATATTTAAACATATATAAAACACCCTGACGATGATAAAGTTTTTCCGAAACATGTAGGTGTAATTAATCAAATAATATAAGTAGATACATACAAATAATACAATCAATATTTTCTAAAAATACCAATCTACAATGTCGTTGAATCAATTGAAAAAATATTTTTTTTGTACCTGTATTCCCTGCTATCTGCAAAAATTCCCCGAAATCAAATGTCGTAATATCCAAACCTTGTTACCTACTACAGAAAAAATTTCAGGTTTGATACTAAAACTTAAGTCTGGCGGTTGTTGGCTCCTCTGATTGTAATATTTATTTAATCAGTCTGCTAAATGAAACAATAATTGAAATACTTTTATTGTAACATGTAACTTTCTCGCGTGTCAAAGAGAACTTGGATATCAACAAGTTAATCCACAGTATGTCTAACTGTCACAGCCAAGTTCTAATACCGAGTACTTACCTACACAGGCGTGCATTATATATTCCCTTAACCCTTCTAGGACCGATGTCTTCAAAGCGGTATCATTACAAGTACGTATTTAAAGAAAAAAGAATTTAGTAGGGCGTACGTATGACGACTAGCGATTATAATGAAATAGGTATATAAATGAAAATATGCAATTTAAAGTTTAATTTTTTTTGGCGCTTATTAAAATAGATAAATTGTTGTAGTATCTAGTACTATAATTAACCCAGTACTTTTTTATCACTCTGATTCTATGTTTTATTACAATAAATCACCTTGTAGTGTAAATATGTTACATTTTAATTACAAAAAAATCAAATATTCTCTATGCCTATGTTACAGTTTAATTCTACAAAGTTCGTAATTTATATAACCAGCTTTACCTAGATAGTATTATGCAACAAAAATATATTTTTGTGGGTTATAAATATAATTATTTAAACAAAAATAAATGATACAGTGACTTAATAAGAAACAAAACAATATAGTTGCATTTAATATTTTCGGAAACAAAATCATTTATTTAAAATTAGATATAAAATAGCGCATTATAAATTATATTTAAAAAAATACTATAACAAGAAACATTTGTTAGAGCGTCGTGTTCGGCATCATCAACGGCAGAAGAAATTAAAAAAAATAATCACGAAAATATCGCTAGCAAAACGAACGAACCGCGGCAGTTTCTCATGGAGGGGCATAACGCTTTTTCCTTACGTGACGATTTCTACCAGTCAACTTCTATCGCCAGCCGCGTTAAGGAACTTCGTTCCACAAACATGGCACAACATAACACGATCATACATTAAACGTACTTTTCACATATTTTGCACTTAAGGTACGAAAAGTAGTGCGACTATTTAAGTACTTTTTTAAAGTACATTTGCTGGCAGTTCATTGAACAATTTGAAACCTTTATAGCATAAACTATTTTGTGTTCCTGCTAGTTTTGTTTGTGTAAGCCTAAAATCGCTCTACTTCACTTAGGATAAGCGTAGACCTTAAAATTGTATTTAATATTTCTACACATAAGTATACAATGAAACTAATCGGTCTTCTGGTTTGTGTCTTCTGAGGTATTATGCCGTGTTATTACGACCTTTCTGGCCGACGTTTCGGATCCCATTGCAGCCCTGATGATGGACCTTACCCTGCTCTGAGAGGCCGTGAAAAGAACATTCTTAAACATTTTATTTTTTTATTTTATATATCACTACTGAGACATTTTGTATTACCATGTCGCTAATTCTTGTATATTTGTTACATCTTAAGATAGTTCTCATCATGGCTCTGTGTTGATTTTTTCCTTCTCAGATTAAATTTTGCTACCCCTTTGCGCCACCCACGAATTTTTCTGTCTTCCTCTGAATGCAATTCGGTAAGGTCCATGCAGATGGCCTGGTTAACAATGCTCTGCTTTCAAAGGGATTTTCCTAGTTATCGGATAATAATTGCCGACATAGAGGTTGCTTCACTAGAAGGGTTAAGTGAGCTCGGTGTGTGTGGTGGCCGCCGGGCGCCGGTCCTGGGCGGGCGCCGCGGCGGCTCGCGGGCGCCGGTCGCGCCGGCGTCGGTCTGTCCGCTAATGGGCGCGGGGCGCGGGGCGCGCGAGCCAGCGGCGGGCTGAAAACTGTGGCTCCCTTACCCACACAATTATTAAACTTTCTACTTTGATCACTCCCGGGCGCCGGCGCCGCACAGCAGGCGCAGCAAACCTGGGGATAGTCGTTAATATTAATATATATATTATATCTATATATATATATATAATATATATATATATATATATATCTATGGGGTTATTTGGAAACTTACTCCCTTTCGGGACTATTCTTTGTCTTGATTCTGAGTCGAAAATGTTCAAGCTATTATGACCTAATATCAATAGTGAAGGAGATATGCGACATCAAAGTTTGCATTTTTTTTCAATATTTCTGACTTATTTTTTGTAAAACGTTGGACTATCATTACAGTAACTTCTATCGAATATGAAAAATTCATTCCCTTTAATACAAGTCAAATAAAAAAATAAAAACCTTCGAATTTCAATTGGAAAACATTCCAATTGGAATTTTTTCAGGGTTTTTATCATTTTATTTAACTTGTATTGAAACGAATGAATTTTTCGTAATCGATATGAGATACTGTAATAATAGTCCAACGTTTTACAAAAAATAAGTTAGAAATATTGAAAAAAAAAATGCAAACTTTGATGTCGCATATCTCCTTCACTGTTGATATTAGGTCATAATAGCTTGAACATTTTCGACTAATCAAGACAAGAATATAGTCCTGCGAGGTTATTAATGTTTTACAAATAACTCTGTATATTTTTTAAATTTTTAATCCACATTAGGCCGGAATGATGATCTGTTGTGCATTGAAAGGAACTTTCAGAAGGTGTATCAATGTGTGGGTCTCCTGTCAGGGGTGTTTTTTTATATTAGGAAGATCCGTGATACGAGTACTACAAAAGGTTCACGACAAAAGATCCACGACAAAAGGTCCGCAACAAAATCAACAAGAAATTATTTTAAATAAATCAATGATTTATCTCTACCTCTAATTCTTAAAAGCGTACCTGATCAAATCAATAGACGAAAGTAACGCATATAACATTTCGCGAATTGGAAAAAAATACATATTAGATTGGGTTAGGTTAGAGACCAAATACAAGACAGATTGTAAAGAATTTCTCTTGTACATTCAGAGATAAACATGTGTCAATCAACTCTAATAACACCCTGTGCTAACAGCACGCCAGATAAAATAAGAGAGAGGGAGAGAGCAGGCGCTCTCTCTTTTATAGCAGCGCCACCTTATATTTCTGTCAAGGTGACCTGCCTGTATACGCCTCAGTTACGCTAAACAAAAGTGCAGAATGTGTCTTCAGCATAGTTATTACAGGGTTATTTGGAAAACATTAATAACCTAGTAGGACTATATTTCTGCCTTGATTATGAGTGGAAGATGTTCAAACAACTATGATCTAATATCAATACTTATGGAGATATGCAATATCTCTGCAATTTATTTAACAACGAATTTGTATAAACATTGAATGAATTCTTCAAACAAAATGTTTATATTACGTACCTGCCTAAAATATGTAATAGAAAAAAAATTGTATCAAATTAATAAAAGATTAAAATTTGCAGTTTATTTCTACTACATATTCAGTGAGTAGGGATTTTCCAGTATTATATTACGTGTATGAGTATTTGTAATTCTTTTTTGGATTTCACTATAATGCATCTTAAACAAAAATGCACAAAAATTTTATCGAGAAAAAAAAAATATGCCAACAGACAATAATTCTATCAATCTACAAAATCAACAAAATTTATACTGTAACATCGCAAAGAATTATATATGTAATTTTGATTTTAAATGCTTTAAAACAAAAAAAGAACACTGATATAAAAGACAAGGGCAAGATGCATGAACAACTCAAAACTACCGCAAAAACATTGAAGAAAAAAAAATGACACCCACGACTCATTTGTGATGGACAATAATTATGCAACGATCTCCACAAGACAATTGAACAATTGCACACCTTCACTTGACAAAAAAAACGTGACAAATGTACTAAGCCAATTTTGAATTTATTTTCGTTGTTCTTATCATTTCGAAATAAGTTAAGATTGTGCAAGAAAATATGACAAATTTAATTATATTAATACCTTTATTTAGTTTTTAAAATACTTTATATAAAACCACTATTTACTGAATAATGATCTTTATTTAGTGCTTTGTTTAGGGTCCGATGGTCCCTGCATCAGGATGCAAGGTATACGAAAAATAAAAAATTTTAAAGTACGAACATTAACAAGAACAAAAATATAGGAGTTGAATAACTAATTAGAAAATAAATAAAATGTAACTATTTGCAAAAGAGATTTGGCTATTTATAATATTTTATTTGCTAACAACACTTAACGCAATTTTATAATTAACTACATAATATTACCATGCATATATTCAATTTTGTATAATATTTCTATTTGATTCTCTGGTGTGACGTCAATATTCCTTCTTGAACACGTTGATGTTTCTCTATTTTTTTTACACTCCATGGTAGATTTCTGTATTTATTTAGTCTTTTGTGATGTGATTAGTTCTGTGTGTTTCTTTTCTTTCTTTTTAGAATTCTTATTTGCATTTTTTGTATCATGTCCTTGAAGGTGTGTTATATGTTTTCTTATTTTTAAAGAATTTTGACATTCGATCATTTAAAATTTTGAGCATAATTTTTCTGTGTAAAGCGCCCTTGAGGTGAGTATTCGCGAAAACAGCACTATATAAATTATCCAAATATTATTAATTTTGGCCTTGTATTTACCAAGGATCGCAGGTGATCGCAGTTTGGTCATCTTCACCACATGGCCCAATCACCTATTTTGATAATCCTCTAGAAATCAATATATTATAGATGTCTCACAGAGGCGAAATTATATTGTTACTCTTCTCAAGAAGCTTATCACAAGTATTTTCAAATTAAGAAATTTAAGAAAAAATTACACACTATGTTTTAAACCACTTAATTGCTATATATTTGTCAACTAGTTTCGGTTGGACTCAACCTTCTTCAGGACAATTACAATATAGACTAATCTAGGTACAGAAATTTATAAAGGAGGAAAGAAAAAGAGAGAGGGACAGAGTGTCAACTAGGTGGGGGGGAGGGAATGGGAGGAGTTAACTGAAGATAGAGGGAACAACTTTAAAATCGGACTATTAGATAAATTTATTTGTTTATTTATTATTTGACTATTATTGTTGATAGCTTTATTAATTTCTAATGCTTCTAGATTGTTCAGTCGCAAACATAATCCGTTTTTGTGTAAAATTTTTGGCCCTGTATTATTATTAAATGTGTGATTAAAATTAATTAGATGTTCGGCAAATTCAGAAAAACCTACATTTGTTAAGCATTTAATGTGTTCTTTTATTCTAATATTTACGTTTCTCAAATTATTTTTTAAAACAGATACAAAGATACGCTTCAAAATTTTTCCTTCAAAAATGTCCTGTGTACGCTTATTACTTTCTCAGTACACCGATTATAATACGGAACCGTATAATTGAACACAAGTTTTCTTAAACGCACCAAAAATTAGAGGGAATATTGATGGGTACCCAGGTAACTGTCTCGTGACCTTTTCTGATAATATTCAACACCATATTTAAAATTTTAATACATAACAATTGATCAATATTATAAATTGTAGGCAATTAATTTTCCAATTATCAATAATTATTATCCTCACCGTAAATCACCTCTTCGATATCCGATTGCGAAAACACAAGGTTGATGGTCCGTGTTGTATACAAGGCCCGGAGTTGTAATACACTTTTTTTACGATTGGTAATAATGTCATGTTCCAAATTTGGTGGAAAACCCAAATTATTAAATGCAGTGGCTTAAATGAATTGAACGCTTAGGTTTCGTAATTTTCACACTTGGTACGGATAGTCAACGATAGTTTCTTAAGGCAGCACATTCACTGAAAATGAATGTTTTGGCGATTTTTTTTAACGAAAATGTGGGTTTTTATTATTCATTTATATCAGAATGTATACTCTAGACTGCATTTTTTTATGGCAATAATTTAGATAGAACTTTTTTCTTATATAAAAGTAATAAACTGAACATTTTTTATAATAATTAGGAAAATATAAGTATTAATCAACAGGCCGCGGCCAAAAAAAAATCGTTTTTCCTAGGCGTCCTAGAAGAAAATAGTGTCCTGGGCGGCGCAAAGTTTTAATGTATGCATTTTTATATGTACGCATAATATGTTTTTTTATAGTTTAAAGTATACTTCATTATAAAGAATCAGTACTAAGGAAATTAATAAATTTTTAATATTAATAAAGTTATAATGTTTTAAATTTGCAATAAATTGTTACGTTTTTGTTGATTTTAAAACGCTTTTTATTTATATAAAGAGATGATTTTAAACAGTACATTCTATTTATTCCAGTATTTTGAGGCTTTGATCTCTAAATAAAAGTTAGTTTTTTAAAAATAAAACACCTTAATTATTACTTAAAAATAAAAATTCTAAACTATGAAATGTGCCAATAAATGAGGCCGTTGCCAACGTCTTTCTGTTTTATAATTACATTAATATTCATTTATTTATTTAATAATTTTTTATTTATTTGTTTGTTTATTTATTTCAATATACGGCACAGAAGTACCTTTCACATAATAATATATAAAAACAATCCAAAGAGTAGAAAACCAAAAAATTACAGAATTGACATATTATAGATAGTTGTTTAAAGTTATAACGGTGATTTAGAAACGGAGATGTGAAGTATATACAAGGTTAAACAAATAGGTATAATAATTTGTTTGTGATTGCATTATGAATTCAGGACGGCAGGGTGTAGAGTTTTTATCAGCGAATATTTATATTGTGCTAAACTGGAATTAAAAATATCAGAGATATGCGCATGGGTCCTAGCCTATGCAGTCTGAGTACAAGAGAGTAAAATGTGAGTTGGTTATAGTATTGTCACAATAAAATAGGTAGGTATTCGAGTAGCTTTTTTAGACGCATGACACATAAACAAACACAAAATATCAGGGGTGTCAAAATGCGAGTTAATAATTTTGTAGAGTAAAATCAAATCAGATAAAACTTTTCTGCTGGATAATGGCAATAATCCAGTAAAAGTTAGTAAAGAAACTTTCTTTCGCACCCCCCACTATTTACCCCCATTTGGACACTTAACACTGAAGTATGAGTGTTTATAATTTTGTAAAGTTCAATTAGTATTAAGTATACCCTGACGAAGGAACGTCGTTTCCGAAACCGGTTGGTTTTACCAAATAAATTTTAGTGGTGTAAACAAAGTTAACTAGTTTAATTATAAAAAAAAAACAAATTACCGGAAATAAATATACATACCTGGTATATTTTGAGATGAAAATACATGTCTGGTATATTTTGAGATGAAAATACACGCCTTGTCCATGAGAATAGTATAATGCACTAGTAAAGTAAAAAATGATACATGAGAATAGATGAGTACCTATATAAGAGATAATAAGAAGGTTAGATGAATATATGAAGAAAAACATAAGATAGTTAGATGAATATATGAAGAAAAACATAAGATAAGAGGGACCCATCATACACCTAGGGCTGTCTATGAGCAATGGCTCCCATATTAGCCCTACACTTTCGCCATCCGTGTTTAGCTTTCTTTTGATACTAAAGTGGCCGTGTTCACCGTCCCGCTCACGGGAGTGCGAGCGGGACGGGGAGGCGTCCACGCAAAACCTCTTCTCCGTTTCCATTAAGCGGGGATTACAAGTTATATATGCACAAGAAAAGCTACAGTTGAAGTACAAACATGATTGCACAAAGTCCATTGTGAAGGATAGCATGAATCGTATGTACACAAAACAATCTTCTTCTTCTTCAGCCTTCATCTCTCCACTGATGGATATAGGCCTCTTCCATACCCTTCCACCCTCCTTTATACTTTCATACCTACATCCATATCTTCCTCACTACTAAATAAATACTTGGGACAAAACGATAGTTTTCCTTCAGCTTGCCGCGAAAGTAAGCATTAAAAAACCAGCCGCTCCCAGCTGGCTGCGAGCGTCTCGTGTCGTAACGCCGCTCAGGTCCGGGTTAAACCGTAACTGGACCGGCGGTCGGGTTAACTCGGACCAAAAAACTCGGCCGACTAGTTTGTTCGTCAATGGCGGAATTTCCTCGGATCCGTACTGAACCGGATGCCGCGGCATTTCATTCAAGGAGGCCGCCGCTGCGCGCTCCTCCTCGCGCCGCGATCCGCGGACCCCTCGCGGAGTTTGGCCGCTCGATCGCGCAGTCGGGCCGCCGGGCTGGTTGCGTGGTTCGACCCGAGGCGGGCGCGCGAAGCCTCACCGAGAAAGTGAAAGTGTCCATTTTTTATTCTAGTCCGGCTAAGAACGGTCTAATCATTGCTATACCCGAGCCATCGTAAGATGGCATTTTTGACAGATCGTAATAGCGTTGCGACACACTTAAAATCATTAACGAAAAAATTCAGTCGAAAAAAAAATTCGTCGCACGGTGTGAGTTGAGAAAGTCTTTGTACATAAAAAAGGTTATAGAAGAATAATAAAACACATTTCACATGTTGTGTACCGACTTCTCACGGCTCTGCAAACTCCCACGATTCCACAGAAAAAGAATCTATCAATCAGTATAGATTAGATCCTAGATAGCAATATTTGTCACATAAATGTGTGGAAATGGTCTTTTTACCTGTTTCCCTATACCCCAAAGATTTAATGGGGGTATGTTTTCATGTTTCGCAACACCACCCTTTTGTGAACGTCACGTATTGAAACCACAGCGGACACTTTGATTTAATTTATTATCTGGGAAGATAGATTTTGGAACTTCTCACCCACACGCGTCGCGTGAACGCCCATATAAGCAATATTGGGGCTATACCAAGATTAGATCGTATTCGACATTTAAACGAGAAAGACCTAAAAGTCTGCTTGATTTCAATACGTCTCCGTGAATCTGTTATTTTGTTCACTTGCAACTTACTTTAAATAAAAGTAATTTTATCGAACTACCGAGTCTTCATTTGTGCGAAATTTTCCCTTGATTGGCACTTAACACACAAAGTCCAAATTAACGAACAGGGGTCAAAATATAAAAGCATCAATGTCCGAAATCCAAAGCCAGGTGAAAAATAATATCGTAATCACAGCGTGCACACATTCGTTCTTTCCGTAACAACGTTAAAACAAAACTGTCAAAACCTTAGAGTATCTACAACATATAGAGGGATAATAAAGCATTTTACCAAACCTTTATACGTGGTAAAATAGAGCTTACTCAGTTTAAACAATATGGCGACACATGAGAGAAAAAGAGACAAAAAAACATCACCCGGTCTGATCCGTCTTTTATTGTTTTGTAGCCGTTTTCTTTGCCCTCTAATAAAGCCATAGAAAAAGATCATATTTAGAGGGCACAATCGATCTGTCAGATTTGTTGTGTTATTTTGGATACTTATTCTGCGTATTCTACGCATATTATACAGGCAATCAATATCCTATAACGTTTTGAATCATTTCGTTCATTCCATATTTAATGTTGATGGACATCACTACTCTGGCGTTCGCGCAATAAAGTATAGCATTTATCCTCCAATGTTTAGCTGTCATTAATTACGAAACTTCATGTAAGTCTAAACGTCAAAAGTGCCATCGTAGAGTGGCCGCACTGTAAATTAAATAAAAATGATGGTTAGTGGAATTATTTGTAATGTACTTTTAGCTAAAGATTTGGTATACTATCAATCTTATGGTATTTAAAATAAAAAAATTTATTAATTAAGTAATTTATTTAGAGTTTTAGAGGTTTTTTGATTCTCCAATATTTTGGTAGTTTGTTAACGAAACAGCGAATACTAAATAACGCACACGCACACGCACACGCACACGCCAACTTACTATGATATTAGAATTACTATCTAACCGACACATATACATACTCCCGTAGTATACGATACTCTGGAGTAATGTACATTCGGCCAGACCGCCTAATCAATATATATATATATATCGAAACCCGTGTTCCCCTACCCGCCAAGTTTTCTCCACAACCAGCCACAACCACCCACCGGTGGTTATGATGGTAGATAGCCATTGGTGTCACATCGAAAATATGCGAGTTTGTTGGGGGTATCTATGCGTGGGTAGGAATGGGTGACGAAAATGTGCTTTCTAGCACATTGTTTTGTTTTGGGAAGGCTGAAAATGCTTCAAATTGTTAAAAAATAGGCGCGCCGACTGTGTCAGTGAGTCTAGGAGGTTCCGGAAAAACCTGCTCTAGATAGTTCTAGAAAATTCCCGAAAGTTCTATAAGGTTCTAAACTGAGTGGCGGGATGTGTCGGTGTACGTAGAAGGTTCTCGAATATTCGACAAATTTTTTGAAAGTTCTGGAAGAAGAATGTTCTAGAAGGTTCGCGAAAGTTCTAAGACGATCAAAACAGTGTACTAAAAATCTACGCGTGCGAAGCCGTGCGGGCCCAGCTAGTCTACTGCTAAAAGTACCACATTGAAACTTTTGCTACTACCTTATTGTAATAAACATCATTAGTTTCGTATTATTGATGGACTTGGCATTTGCATTTTAAAGATTATTTACGATGATCATTAAATAATTTTAACCTTGTTACATCTACGTGAGTTTAATAATATTTTATATATTTTTTTAACTACTTAAATTTAGAGAGAAGCAGAATCGCTCATCGACAGGTGAAGTATCAAACTTTTGATCAAATATTGATTGATACTTCACCTGTTGATGAGAGATACTGTTTCTCTCTAAACATAAGCAGTGAAAAAATATTAAAATATTATTAAACTCACGTAGAGGTTAAGATTATTTAACTTTATTTATTAAATTTATTATTGAATCCATCAAAAATGACGGAATGTTGGTTCGCGACTTTGCTAAGCCCTGGTAAGCCCACGGAGTGGCGGCCGTAGCAACATCTATTGGGCGGCTATTCGGGTTTGCTGGCCTGGGGTTCAAGCCCCATCTCCTGTCGTTTAGCCGTGAAAACGAAATTACGAATTTGCGGGGACAGATGGACAGACGAACGGACGGACGGACAGACAACGAAATTGTTATGTTTGATGATCATCATATATATATAAAAAACCCAAAGCCACTATGTGCATGATTATCGATGGCTGTAAAAAATATTTGAGTTTGTAATAGATCTGAGGGACGTATGTCGCGACGCCAGAAAGAGACTGCATGACAGAGAGAGAGAATGTATAAAAAGGCGCGTGAATGTCGAGTCGAGGCTCTTTTACTACCATTGTTAACGAGACCGCATCTTACTGTATAAACGATTGTCTAAACCATTATTGTTACCGAATAAATACTTATGAAAACAAAGTCTTTACTTGGAGCAACCTCGTCCCGAAACAAGAGTATTACAGAGTTATTTATACACGCTAGATGATAGGATTCATTGTGTGATATAAAATAGATAGCTGATTACAAAAGATTACAATTTTTTATAATCTTTAATGCTTGTAACGCAACTGGCATCGCATTTCTTCAGTATGTGTGTATTCCAATTCGTCTCGATGGTAACAAAATGTTGTATAAAGCGCCCTTAAAGTAATATATAGTAAATCGTGCTATACATATTATTCATATTATTCAAATTATTAGTATAAGAAAGACCTTTTTAAAAATAAGCTATTTAAAATATTGTGAAAGGATATTCATTAAATCGGTATGTGCTATGTTTATAATATTAAATTAATGTGGTAAACACCTATACATAATAAACAAGTATTACCATTTAAAATATTTTTTCTGAAATCGTTTGCATACCGTGCTAAATGATTAAATAATAATGAGAAATAAATGTTTTATTAGTTATTAAATTTTCCTGTTTACGTCCCGCGTTTATGTAAGTATCCTTGGATATATAAATAGATAATCACAGGTGTATAAGATGTATATAGTTATATCGAGTATAAATAAAACCACAACATAGTCGCTATTGCTTCCTTTATAGACAAATTTGAAAGGCTTCTTCTTCTTCTTCTTCTGCTTCATCTAGGACTGCGTCCTGTCATTGCTCGGAGCCTGTTCCTGGGATACAGATGTCCAGCTATCTCGCCATCTTTTATGCGGTCTTCCTGGGAGTCTGGTACCAGACGGCAGCTTGTTCGCTGCTATGCTCACTACTCTCTCAGTACAAGCTCTCTCCACATGATCTCTCCAGTAACGTCTTCTAGATCTTCCCCATCGGACAATATCCTCGACGTCACAGGTCCTTCGTATTTCGGAATTCCTCACTCGGTCTCGGATTGTCAGTCCCGCAATGGGTCGGAGAGTCTTCATCTCAGTTATTCTTAGGAGATTTTTTGTTCTGGTAGTGTCAGCCCTTGTCTCGATACCGTACGTCATGATTGGGCGGACACAGGTCTTGTATATCTTCACTTTGCTCTCCTTGAGCATATGTTCGTTTCTCCAGACAGCATTTCTCAAGCATCCAGCAATAGTTGCGGCTTTGTTTGCTTGCTCTCTTACTTCTTCGTAGAGGTCGTTACTGCTGGATATCTCGACACCCAAGTACTTGAAGCTCGTTACTTGCTCTATTATTTTATCGTCAATTGCAAGCTCGCATGGTATTGGCAGTTTCGATGTTACCATGCTCTTAGTCTTAGCTACGGAGATTTTCATGTTGAATCTTTGTGAAGATATGTGGAATTTGTGGAGAAGTTTTTGAAGATCGTATTTGAAGCCTTGGAACACAGTGGATTTGAAAGGCGAGTTGATAAATTACATTGGAATCAAGTGTCAGATTTCTTTCATGTGCATTTGTTAAATATTAAAACGTAATCTTTTGAGTCTGAAATCGTAATAAAAATGTTTTTATAAACAAAATATTGCTCAATTCTGATTCAAATGAGTAAAGAAGTTTGTGTTTTATAACAGAAATCGATCGCAGAGGTTCAAAATATGGTCATTTAAATTGAAACAACATTGTAATTACATCCTTTAAATTGACTGCACTGCCGGTCTTGATTGATTTCTTGTGGAAAAATCTTGTAAGTGAAAATTAACACACCTCCCGTCATCCAATCGAGTTGAAATTTTGCACATCGACATTTTGGATCACACATACACAAACGCACACAAAAAATGCAAATTTATTTCAGATGTTCAGGCAATTAGATACCTACTTTCTGGTTTCTGATATTATTTTAAAATTATTTAAATCGTGGACACTTTAGTGTTTACCTATTTATTTGAAATTGCTACGAAACAAAAGCTGGTTGTTTTTTTGTAAAATGATTTTGTTTCATCTTATTACAATACCTTTATAATTTTCATAACTTTATCTAATGTTTCCTTGTCTATGTATTATATATCTCTTACTTAATCTAATGCCTTACATAAACTAGAATTAAATTCTCTATTAAATGTGGGTAGGCGTTAATATTCTCATTCTTTTTCTAAAATATATGATATGTTATAAACACCATTATTTACAATTCAATTTAAAAAATGTACATTCATAATATATCATTAAATAAATAAATGGAATTGAAAAAACTTATTGTATTCATATAATTCAAATATCTAAACCTAAGTAAAATTTTCTGAATAAAAAAAATGTATGTATTTTTTACCTGGTAATCTGTAAAAAAATACCTCAAACCACTTTTGTTACGGCAATATTTATTCTTCAAATAATCGTTTTGACATGTGAACAAGTGTTTACATTCGCGAACACAAAGTTAGCCAATTGAAATCAGCACTTCTAACCGGTAAATGAAGGAAGATGTTGACTTATTCCATTCGCCAAATTCTTTGAACACAGTTGGCATTGTGTTATTTATTATTTTAAATCATTACTTGCTGTCAATTTGAACTGACGACTTCAAAAGTGGCATTTTACACGTTTGGAGTGTCGCGATCCTGGCTTGAACCAGCAGCTTCATTATTCCGAGCGATCGAAGTTGAAGGTAAAAGGAAGGAAAATTAAAGAAATATCGATCACCTGAAGAGACATCCAAATATTTTTCGTATAACACAGATATTCATAGAAGTAATAAAAGAAATTCAAATGAAGTAAGAATTCTAAAATAGAAAGAAAAGAAAAGGAACACACAAAAACTGTTTATGTTACAAAGGTCTGAAGGAATACAATAATCAGTTAGTGATTATAAAAAGAAAAACAACGAAATTATTTAATTTTTATGATTTTAAATCGATATTCGAAATAAATAAAAATTCGAAATATGGTATTTTACACAGTAGTTCGAAATAATAATAATAAGAACACATACTCAGTAAAACAATATTAAGGCCGGACATTCACTGCAAATGCATATTTCGGCGTTTTTTTTTTTACAAAAATGTAGGTTTTTATTATTAATTTGTATAAGAATGTATATTCAGAATGCAACTTTTATAGAACATAATAACTTATATAGAACCTTTGTTCTTATATGAAAGTAATAAAAATAATATTATTTACAATAATTAAGAAAATATAAGGCTTAATCGACAGGCAGCGGCCAAAAAATCGTTTTTAGTGTTCTAGGGGAAACAAAGTTTTAATGAATATTTATACTTACGCATAATATGTTTTTTAATACATATAAAGTTTACTTCATTATCTAGAACCCTTAGTTAGATGATTAAGAAATGTTTAATATTAATAAAGTTATAATATTTTAAATTTGCAAGAAATTTTTACGGTTTTTGTTGTAAAACTATTTTTATTCATATAAATAGATGATTTAAAACAGTATGTTTTATTTAATTCTGTATTTTAAGGCTTTATTCACGGATTAAAAGTTTTTTAAAAATAAAAACACCTTATTTATTAATTAAAAATAAAAACTCCAAAGTATGAAATGTGCCAATAAATTATTCCGCTGCCAATGGCATTCTGTTTTATAATTAAGTCAAGAATATACATTTTGATATAAATGAATAATAAAAACCCACATTTTCTTAAAAAAAACGCCGAAATGTGCATTTGCAGGGAATGCCCAGCCTTAAAGCAAAAACCATACAAATGTAAAAAAAATAAATTACCACCACAATGGCGACATCCTCTGAGATTTCGCAATGACGTTGACGTTGAAGAATCGAATGGTAATTACAAGGTTTTAGCAATGGACATTTAATCAACTTTTGTTTTTCTCCTTCATATAGTAAAGTAATTGTATCTGGACAAGCAGTTGCATTCTGAACCGAAGTTCGGACGTTTGGAATGGAGCCGAGGGTGCCACCAGATCCTCTATTCATCAGGGCCGCTAATGGTTCCTCGCCATGCCGGTCCATTCACGGCCAGATATCGATCAAATTGGCTCTTGTGAATCGATTGCCCGCAGCGGTCACATTCTAATCGCGCGGGCCCACATGGGCTACCGGCCGGCGGAGGCGAGGTTAACTGGGGTCAATTAGAATGGACCTCGGGGACGCTCCGTAACCATTCATGCATTTATCTTTTGAATTGGGTAACATTAATTAACTGTGAGGCGGTTTTTATTGGCCATTCACGACGACACCAAAATGTGTAACAAAAAGCACAAATTTCTTTATATTCAATAGCTGCGACACCACCAACACTGATGTGTGGAAGTAAAACGGAAATGAGTGGAAATGAGATAACTTAAACGTGACCTAACCTAAACCTTACCTTTAATCTACTATGAATGATAACATTTTACTAAGCAATCCATGAAAAAGTTTACTTTCAACAATGCAACACGTTAAAGAAAAACTTGGTTGAAAAACGTTAAATTTAACCGATAGAATGTAAGTTAATTTTTTTCTTGTCAATATACTATACCCTCATTGTGCTAAAATTATTGATTCGAATATCATGATCCCCAAATAATACTATTTAAAAAAAAATAGAAATGCGAACACGGAATATGTGTCGCATAAATATTCTTACTATTTACAAAATAAGCTACACGCTTGTGCTATGAAAATAGGAGTAAATCACCAGGGAGTGTCATGACCATTACACCAACAAGCTATTCAAGCTACTAATAATTTCTAACGTCCTTCCGTAACTTTTTATCCAGTAACGGATCTCATTTCATTTTTAAAATAACTATGATTTCATAATTGTTATTAAATAAAATGAAAACACATTTTAAATAAAATAGTCTGAATTAGTGTTTTTTTTAATATTTAGTTTTTTTTAACGTTTCAATTCAAAGAAAATTAAAAGTAGTAAATGCATCCATTACTATATCGCATATGTCATTAGTATTAATCATTAATCAAAATACATCATTCTCTATGTAACAATGTTCGTCACTAAAGCTACCAGAACACTAAAATAGTAATGAGGTATAAGAAGCAAAAAAGCATAATAATTCTCTATTTAATAATGTCCATCACTAACCTTATCAAGACGCTTACGCTATTCTAGAGAGCGCTGTTCTCACAGCTTTAACTGGCGGCCGAAATATATAGATTGTGTTGCGAGATGGTAAAAAGAGATTGTTTACAGAATCCCTCGTAATATGTTATGACGACAATAAGATCGAACTTTCTAGTACCTTCTAGAATACACTACCACACAACATTCGGTAGACCCCCGAAACAGCCTAGAAGCGACGCAAACCTTCTCCTAAACACTAGAAAATAAAAAATTGTTCTCGATAATTTGAAAACCAACGTATTGCGTATATAAACCAATTGAGTTTTGTTTTGACATTTCTATCGGTGCGAAGTAAGCCGTGGACGACGGTGGCTGTGGCCAGCCGTGAAATTTCGGAGCGATGGATGTTAAGCGAAATAATCGAGCGATGTATTGTACCTAAGTGACGAAATAAATAAATGCGACTACTACGTGCGAGAATTGGATAGAATGTTTTAGTAAGTGATAAATAAAGTGTCCATATTCAGTGATAAATTACGAAATAGTGTGATTTCAAGAATAGCGTATTAATTTAATTCGTGTTTAGTAACTTTTCAATTGAATAATCACAAATTGATAAATCATTTAACAGATAAAATTAAAGCTTTTTTACTCCCTTTCTTTTAACTCGTAGCTCCCGCTTGCCTGTCTGTCGAAAAAACTTTGGATCGATTTTTAACCCTTTTCCCGTGATCCAATCGAGCTGAAACTTTACGGGCAAACTCGTGGCGACGATAAAAAAGATCTAACAAATTTTCGTTTTAAAAAATGTAATTATTGTAATATAATTTTGGATTTTTCGAAATTTTTATTACTCCCTCTCCTAGCGTGTCGCCCGACTCAAGCCCAACGCGTGGGGTAAGCGCCAAACCTGTTTCAGCTAGCAAATGAGAAAGAGAGTATAATAAAAACTTGGTTTTTATGGGTAAGTTTTTTATGTCCGTTATATTCAAAAAGCGTTATATTTAGTTATTAGATATTTACTTTTCAGCTTTTTGAAACGCTCTAAAATGAAGGACATGGGAATTTATGTTCTCATGTACTTTTGTATTGCATGTTATTGTCGTTATTATTAGTTATCGGGACCCCCATGTATTAGATGACGTTGTAAGGACATCACTAATTATTATTTATGCCATGTGGGTTAACGACTCCTAAAGAAGATTCGATATTGACTATTGGCAGACTGTACATTACGACACGCCTTCCTAAATTACTGTATCCGGGATTACAAATAGTATTTACGAGCGGACAACACTATAGGCCTGGTACATCTAATAGTCTAATAACGAAGTCTGAATGAAGTCTGATTATTTTTATTACATTGACCCAGAACAAAATTCGACTAAAATTGTATGTTTGTAAATTTTGTACAAAGTTGTAAGTTTTTGTATTATATATAGATACACACTTATTATTACGTTATATCTTTTATAATTTATTTCGCTTCATGTTTGATAAGTTATTGCGATTCTTTTTTACTTTTATTATTGGAAATGTTTACACCTTTCAGAGATTATGTTATACTAGCTGTAATCCGTCCAAAAATTACGGCACATGTCGGTTCTTAAAAAATAAGTAGGTATTTATTTATTTAAAAAAAGAATAAAAGAAAAAAAAGAAGTTATAAAGAAGTTACGGACGTTACATGAAATTCGGACGGACGGATGGATAAACAACGAAATTATTATAATTGGGATCTTCTTGTATGATGTATGCAAGGAAAGTGACCTTATTATGAATGTAAAGAAGTCAAAAGTAATGGTATTCGAGAAGGAGGAAAGTAAGACAACGTGTGAAATACTAGTAGGCAATGAATGTTTGGAACAAGTAGATGAGTTTGTGTACTTGGGAAGTATGTTCGATAGAAGAGAGAATGTTGAGAAAGATATGGGGAGGAGAGTGACTGCCGGGAATAAGGTTGTGATGGCTCCTCTTCTTCGTCTTTCAGCTCGATCCTACTCCTAACTGAGTTTACGCCTTGTTAGAGGCAAACAAGCTATCTATCTACGTCGGGTGAAGGCTCTACGGTTTTTAACGTAGTATTTCCAAACACCCTCGCTTTATTCAAGACCTCCCCAGTTCACGTTGTGTAATTTTTTGTTTCGAACTATAGGGGATGAATTGGTTTTGTGGTAACCCTAACGCAAGCTAAACTTAAATTAAATACTGGGGTATGAAGTTCGTGAATGTTCATGGAAACGCAAACAAAACTACCTAGCACGTCAATTAAGCCCTACGGTGCAATTGCTAAACATACTATGTTCCGTGGCCCTATATTATTTACCTATCATTCCTACGGACTGAAACCACTGCATCTGGTGTAGCTGCGCTTCCAGAGTGCGCGATCCTCTGCTTCCATGCCCTCTCCGCTCGATCCCCCATTGTCCTACCTGTATGGGATCGACCGCCATCCACTGGAAAGGTTAGTGACGTGCCGTTATCACATGCGCATGCACATATAGAGTACATAGATCCCCTGAAAGCCCTCGAGTCCTTCGTAGCCGCTCCTATGGATGATTCCGTCTTCGACGCCCTCGCTGATTAATAATTTTATCTTCCGCCGTTATCTCGCTGTGCTTATTCCCTACGATCTTTTATATTTACTCTGCATTATCTTTATATCAATTACATTGTTACGTTTATTTACTAGCCGGCCTAAGTTCCGTCACCTGTATCTGGCCCTATGTCTCATTCTAGTGGTACGTTGGGTTCTAATGGATAAGGGGTTTGTAGAAGGTATGTGTAAATGTATGTGTACGCGGAAAATGTGGTTGCTTTAAATTCGGCCCCTCCATACCCAAAGGCTCATCGGTGACTGATCCCATCTTCCTTCTCCCGACACGAGTTCCGGATACGTTGA
Source organism: Agrypnia vestita (assembly GCA_016648135.1). NCBI lineage: Eukaryota > Metazoa > Arthropoda > Insecta > Trichoptera > Phryganeidae > Agrypnia > Agrypnia vestita. The sequence continues at coordinate 35,359 of JADDOH010017532.1, forward strand.
CCTGAGCCTGGATGCGCCTTTTCATGTTGGGCCTCTTCTGTGCAAAGTACCGCACCATCCCTCGCGTCAGTGTCTGGCGTCCGGGCTCAGAGCCAGTTTGCCCCCCGAATTCCAACTCCTCCAGGTTAAACTAAGTTAAACTACGGTATATATACTGAAGCTACTGTAAAGATGGTCCCGGGCCACCTGTCAAGTCAAAAATATGCGAGTGGGGAAGGGGAGTTTCCTAGGCTCCCCAACCCTCGCCTGTGAGCAACTGCAGCCCATTGGCCATTCGCGACACTACAGTGACTGCAACCACCCTCCCAGGTAGTACTTATTATAATCTGATATGCATCAATACGTTCAATCCATTCCAGACGAGGGAAGACATCCGCACGGGTGTTGTGCCACCCGTGAAGAGCCCCCTCATACACTACGTACGAATAGATACATACTAATAAAATATAATATACATACATATACCTACATATACAATACATAAATAAATACTTGTAATGGTTGGTTGCCATGTGGTTTCACGAGGCCATGACCCCTCGTATTAGTAGATGGAAAGGTGGATCTGGACAGTAGGGATATGCCTAGCCCCTGGCCAGGGATGTCGGTGTATTTTCTCCAAATGGTGTACAGCTAGAATCCTGCCATCGATGATGATGGGATCTGCCTAATTATCTCCGACTGATGTGTAACTGGAACCCTGCCATCACTGATGAAGATGATGTTGTCACTATCGAAACGTCACCTGATGATATTTAGCTGAACCGCCGCTAGTGATGATGATGATGATGATGATACTATCGTAACGTCTCCTGACTATATATAGCCGAAACACCGCTAATGATGATGATGATACTATCGTAACGACTCCTGACGATATATAGCTGAAACACCGCTAATGATGATGATGATGATGATGATGCTATCGAAACGCCCCCTGACTATATATAACTGGGACACTGCTAATGATGATGATGATGATGATACTATTGAAACACCTCCTGACTATATGTAACTGGGACACTGCTAACGATGATGTTGATGAAGATACTATCGCAACGCCTCCTGACTATATACAACTGGGACGCTGCTAACGATGATGTTGATGATGATACTATCGAAACGCCTCCTGACTACATACAACTGGGACGCTGCTATTGATGGTGATGATGATGATGCTACTGAAACGTCTCCTGACAATATATAACTGGGACACTGCTAATGATGATGATGTTGATGATACTATCGAAACGCCTCCTGACGATATAAAGCTGAACCACCGCTAGTGATGACGATGATGATGATGATACTATCGCAACGCCTCCCGACGATATATATCTGGAACACCGCTAGTGATGATGAGGATACTATCAGAACGCCTCCTGACTATATGTGACTGGAACCCCGCTAATGAAGATGATGATGATGATACTATTGAAACGTCTCCTGACGATATACAACTGGGACACTGCTAATGATGGTGATGATACTATCGGAACGCCTCCTGACTATATATGACTGGAACACCGCTAATGAAGATGATGATGATGATACTATTGAAACGTCTCCTGACGATATACAACTGGGACACTGCTAATGATGGTGATGATACTATCGGAACGCCTCCTGACTATATATGACTGGAACACCGCTAATGAAGATGATGATGATAATACTATTGAAACACCTCCTGACGATATGTGACTGGAACACCGCTAATGAAGATGATGATGATGATACTATTGAAACGTCTCCTGACGATATACAACTGGGACACTGCTAATGATGGTGATGATACTATCGGAACGCCTCCTGACTATATATGACTGGAACACCGCTAATGAAGATGATGATGATGATACTATTGAAACACCTCCTGACGATATGTGACTGGAACACCGCTAATGAAGATGATG